>VDFB02285563.1:0-33598 GCA_007258455.2 Sequoia sempervirens | reverse complement strand
GGGTTGAGCTCAATGTGCTAAGTGTTCATGTCCCGGATGGCTAGATCTTTCTTTTCTTCCTTGCCTTGTGTTTTTCTTCGTCTGGCATGGGCAGAACTAAAGTGAAATCAGGATCAGGATTTTTCCTTTCGCTCCTCTTTCGGGTTTCATTCCGCCTCTGGTTCCGCAACTTTTCTTTTCCTTTCGAATTTTGTTTCCTCTGGCAGAGGCGGGATCAGAATGGAAACCAGTTTCAGAACCTTGCTTGTGTTTCACTTTCTGGTTTCGTTCTGGCCTTGGCTCCGCTTGCACCGGTTTTCCTTTTTGTCTCCGCCCCGTGGCTTTTTGGTTTTGTTTTGGTTCCGACTCCGCCTTTGTGGTCTTTTGCAGAGGTAGGGGCGAGATGGTTTTCGGTCCCGATCTCTTTTGTTCCTTTTTGTTCCCCACTTCGACTCTGACTTCACCTCGGTTTGGTTCCCTTTCTACCTATTTTCTCTTCAGCGTGACTTTTGGTTCTCGGGGTGACATCTTGGTGAACTCCTCTTGGTCTCACCGATGGTGGATAGATGTCTCTCAGCATGAATTGTGGCTATCAATATAATGTCTTTCCAAATTCAAGAGGTCTCGGCGAGTGACATTCGGTCTCGCCAATGGAACATAAAGGGTCTTCATCGGCATAAGCTTTGAGTTGTTTCAGTGACATCAGAAGAATGGATAAAACATTTCGATATGACTCATGGTTTTGTTGTAGAGTCTCGGCGAACCTGTCAAGTCTTCATGATTAAGACTAAGAGAGACTTTCGATGAGAGGTTTTGATTGTCTCAGTGACACACAGATGAATGGAGACTTTCAGAAAGACATGGTGTGCTCTACAAGAGGTCTTCTGGATATCTAATTGTTATAGCGATGCACAAAAGGAAAAAGGGTTTCAGTCGGTGTGAGATCATTGATGTCTTGGCAATCTATTGTGAGCTCAGGATGTTTCAAAAAAACACAGGACAGTCTATGTGGTGTCTCCCCAAAAGTGTTATGTCTTGGCGACACGGAATGAAAGGATGTCCTTCAGTATAACAAAGCATCATCTATGAGGTGTCTCGCTGACATTGTGATCTCTTGCTGACTATGATGAGCGCTCGATGTAGCATGTTCTCTTCGGCCAGATGTCTCCCCGATCGAATGGTGTGTTGCCGATATGATTGGCTTTTCGGTGTATCTCTTCACTGACTATTTTCTTCACCCTGAGGTCTTCCCGACACTGCTTTCTCTTACTGATGGTGCTTCTTGTTGGGGTGTCGACGTGATCTCCTACCAATTATGCTTTCTCTTGCCGATGTGGCATTTTTGTCACTATGATGTTTGGCCGAATGTGCTCGGTCTTACTGAATGGTATGTTTGCTCGATGAAACATTGGATTCTCGGCGTGTTGTCTTCCCGACTCCACAGTGTCACGCCAACTGGTTTGCTGGAAGCCATAATGGACATGGTTCGAGCTGGTAATGCATTCAATGTGGTTGGTCACTTGGCCCATGGCTTGAGAATGGCAATGAAGATTTTTGTGGATCGGCATGATGACCCCGATTTGGTCCTGAACCTCGATTGCTAGTGCGAGTTGGTGCGGTAGAGGATGAAATTAATTGCAGAACTAGGGCAATGGACTGTCTAAGGTGGATAGGTGGTTGAAATAGATGGCTTATGCATTTGTGGCCTCTGGATTTATGATGATCACACCCGCAGATTTCCTGGATGGCATGGTCTGTGTACTTTCCTGGTTTGACCGCCATGGCTTGCCATTCCTGTACTTGCTCGATTCCACCTGATTGCATGATTTTCTCCCTGAACCACCTAACAAAGCATTCAATGATATTCAAATATGCTGGTGGATCGAATGACTTGGCCTACGTGTTGTTTAGGGTTTTTCCTAGTCACTTGATGACATGTAAAGTCACCCTGGCTGGTTGCTTGTTGCTCTCCCTGTTCCTATAAAGGGAGATTTCATGGCCAGTGTGAGGCGTTCGGTCCCTTGGGTTTGGTTCCCTTGGTTCAGTTCCATTTTTCTGAGTTCTAGGACTAGCCTGGGATAGATTAGGGTTTGGTCTTAGGTCATTTTTGAGTTTGTGAACTGTAATGTTGAATTCCTTTGTAAATGCAATCAGTTAAATAGGAATACATGAAGATGCTTATCTTTCATGCATATCATCATATTGTCTCCACATTTGTAGGCTTTTAATCATTTGAATAAATGCATAAGGTGTTTTTGTTCATCTTCTCATACTTCATGGGATTGTGTTATTTGTTGATAGGTCTGCTTCAAGGAAGCAGTTAAATCCTTTGAATAGATAGCAGTGATTACTTGTTTGCAGGTTGGATTTGGTAAGAAGAGTTTGGTTGATACAAGAACCAGATTGTCAGTGTAAGGCACTGATAGCTTATGTAAGGCATTAGCAACACAAAATCCACTGATTGAGTCTTGTTTACAGATGAATTCCATCTTTTGTGTTTGACTCCATGGCCCAGAACTAGGCACTGATCTATTTTGTAGCCTGGTCCCTCTCGGAAACCTCAATTTATTAATCATTGAATATCTTTTGTTTAGCTTGTGTCCTACCTTCTGGTTGCTTCAAGGTTGAGCTACTGAGAATCTAGCCCCATTTGAGGTCCTCAACACTTGGCATTAGGAGTCATCTGCTATAAAAAGAAATGTCTGGTCTTCTTTGAGGCATTGTGTGGGTATACCCGCCCTGGTTCTACAGAGCCTAAAGTGTAGAAGATATCAGTCTTTGACTGAATCTTGTCAATTGGTCTAGGTCCTCCAAGCTGCCCTTGATTGGAGTTGGCTACTCCATAGGTAGAATAGGAGACCAACCTAGTTGCTCCATTAAAAACCCCCAACATGAACTAGAAATTTTGGGTTCCCATTCTATAGGCGAAATGCCCCTAGTAGTTTCCAAAAGATGTGGGTTGAAATCCCTTGAGCTCCCTATGGGTTGATAACATTGTTTTGTTTAGCCTCCGCTCATGCCTCATATTTTTTGATATCCCCACCCCTTTTTGAAGAGCCTTGTCTACTTGTTTCCATGTGTCTGTCTTGCGCTCCTTGTAAGGATATCTTCCCTTGCTTTTGTATTGAGCCCTATTCTGCCTCCATGTGTTAGTAGTGTGGGAATTTGTGAGCCCACTCCCCTTTTCTTCTCTACCGAGATTCGCCTATGTGCCACATAGCATTATTCTATAGGTACCTTTTGGTGGACCCCATAGTTAGCACTCAAAGCAAAGACTTCTCCACTTGTCTTTCCCACAGGGAGTGCCACATAGCATTATTCTCTAGGTACCTTTTGGTGGACCCCATAGTTAGCGCTCAAAGCAAATACTTCTCCACTTGTCTTTCCCATAGGGAGTTTCATCGCAAAAAAGGGAGGAATAAATGACGAGCCCCATTTTATCGCCAGGTTCCCTAACCAACTATGTGGGTGAGCAACACATGTGTGCATCGGAGTTTTGTTGCTTCCACACTAGGACCATAGTCATCATTTGTAGGGGATGCATCTACTTTGAAGGTGACTGCATTCCATGCTTCAAAATATTTTCCATTGCAATAGCCATGGGAAATCATTGTGACACGAATCATTACTAGTGCCAGGGGATCTTTTTTGTTACTGGCTCCTAGGCGGTGGGATGGTTCTCTAAATATATTGCTTCAACTCTCTAGAAAGATTTTGATTGAGAATTTAGAGAATACACAGAAATTTGTGAAAAGACACCAAGACTTTGTATTGTGTTTAGATTATTATATTAAGATTCACAGACTGTTCCATTATTGTTTGGATTTTCTATTTCTTAGCTAATTGACAAAAAACTATTTTGTGTTGCCATTGTATTGACTAGTTTATTTGCATAACTTTTATAATTTCAACATAAGTTTGTTGATTCAGACCATGTCTTGGACTCTTCCTTTCAGTAAATGTGTATGGAAGTTATTTAATAAACTTCTTAGTCTTTTCATCTATGTCGTATATTATTTTTGGACATGTAGATTGTTGAATGGTCCCTTAAATCCCATTTGAAAGAAAGGTTTATCGTGCCCACATTTACACTTTGGAACATCACCTTAGGTTAGATCTTTATTTTATATATCTGCTTCCTTTTCCCATTTCAAACCACTAAATATAGAAGAAGTTGGCTTCTTTAAAAGCCTGGAGGTCATTCATTTTAGCCCAATTGGTTCCCCCATTAACTAAGTTTCCCATAAGGTTGTTGCTTGAAAATTTTAGGTATCAACAGGACACATTCACCACAAATGGTGAATGAGTCCCATTTGGCCTATTTTCAAGGTTTTAAGTAGGAAAAATTGGTTTTAAATTTAGATTTCTTTTATGTGGGCCTTTGGGATCAAATAAATGACCATTTGAGTGCATTGACTATATAAAACAACTTATAAACTATTATTTCATACAAGTCTACATGTTATAAAGTCAAGCACTCAAGAGTTAGACAATCTAACACTTTACAAGATCCTCTAGAGAGCATTCAAGATCATTTTTAAGGTATTCAATGGAAAAACTCTTCATTAATTGTTTATGTAATTTAATATCCATCATCATGTCAAGGTTATCAAACATCAAGCATGTTATTGAACTAGTGTTGTGATGCAACATTGAAGATCTTAGATCAAGCAGTGTTCTACTCCTATTGTCAAGATCAAGATCTACATCCTTCATGGCCATTTCATGTTAAGTTGTAGATTTACAAAGTATCATTTACAAGGAATAATTAAAGGTATCATTTTTCATGTTTCATGTCCAATGTTTCATGTTTCATGTCCTTTTTTCATCATTTCATCATTTGGTTTAATTACCTAAAAGGGGTTTGACCAAGGAAAACCCCTATTCACTAACAATTAACAAGTTTTCTCCTCTTTACATGTGTGATTGCAGATCCAAGTGTCTCAGAGCTTAAAGGATAATTGAAGATTAGGCTACAAGCTTGAAGGAAGTTGTTTGAGTTGTCTCCTCAATTGCAAGGTTTTCATCTTCACAAAAAGTCACTTATAGGCCCAAAATTGATAGTTTCAGATCAAAAAATCAAGACAAATGAGAAGAGAAGACATTAAAGACCAGATTTAGACTTTGAAATTCTAGAAAACCCTAAGTGGACTCATTCACCCAGATTGGTGAATGAGTCCCAATTTAGGTTAAGTTTGATGTTTTTGTAGTTTTGGATACCCTTTTTCTTGTAACCTATTCTTGTGCAGAAACCTTGATCTAGGATTGATTCGCCTAGGTTGGTGAATGAGTCTTGGTAGGTCGAAAAGTCAGTTTTTCTAGTATTTTAGAGCTTCAATCAGTCATCTCTAGGTTCTCAGGTACACATTTTCCTTCTTGTAACTTTTTGTTTTGTTTCATTTACTTTTCTAGGTCATTTAGTGAAGCATTGCAGCGTATTATGGTTTAGTGTTACATCTTGCATTTCATTTATTTTTCCCAATCCCTAGCTTGGTGGTGAACCCTTCATTAGTCTATAATCAACCCCTAGGACACTCCCTTAGTAGATCTCTTTCTCCTTTGCATTGAGATATCTAGGGTTATCCTTGAATGAAATTTGAAAGTGGGTGAACATCTCTATGTCCTAAAACCATATGATAGTATCCTCCCACTTTTTCTACATTTCATTTTGGTGAACATGCATTTATAATACCTTCTTTACTGATTTGGAGTCCATCATTATCCTAGATCTATCTTGCATTGAAATTGAGTTAGGATTTGCATTAGTTAATTGGAATTCTAGGGTTTCTAATTTTTCATTAGTGAAATCTCATATAGCTTGCATTTTTGCATCTCATTTCATTAAAATTCATACAAAATCTGCATTTGCAATTAGTTTACAGATCATACAACATAAAAAAAAGCACTAAAATCAATTGAAAATATTTGAAAATTTTGAAAAAATCCCCATTGGGACTTATTCACCACATTGGGTGTGTAATACCCCTCATACTGTTTAGACTTATTATTTTCTGTGTGTTGCTTGGAGACTATGATGATACTGTATTGTTTGATGTGGTTAGTCAGATACTATGAGGATACTGTTATTGTTTGATATGGTTAGTTAGATGCTAGACGATGTTATTTCACTATGGACATGATTACTTTATATGACATTAGGGTTGATTATATCACTTGTTTTTCTGAATTATGATTTAATGCAGTGATTTAATTTAATATGTTATGAGATAATTGTTAGTTAGAAATGTAATTCATTGATTACGTTACAATTGTTAGAATAGGTGTGACGAAGGACAATATAGCATCACTCGTTCGCGAGTGCCCTGCTATGTTGCGATTCCTTCTCACAATGCAGTATCTTGATTTAATGCTTGATATATATGTATATATGCACATGTACACAACTTCGTTTGTATGCAAGACTGCAGGTACAAGTCTCGATTCCACCTGCTTCGGCAGGACAGGGTGAGCACCAAATAACCCAACGGAGAAATGTTGATACAGAGGTGACGATGAAGTCCTCCCGTTCCATGATGTCAGGTCATCTCATTGTTGGTATAGTTGTTGATTTTGTGTAATTGTCGTCTTTGTCTGTTGTGTTTGTGTTTTGTCTTATTTTACTATGAGGGCATTTATAATTATGATTTATCTTAATGATTGAAATAAATTATTTATTTTAATGTTGGATTAAATGGTATTTAAATATTTAAATATTTGAATTATTTTTGAAAATCTTACATTGCAATTAAATAATAATTAAATATTAAATATGGCTTAATTATTTTAATTAATTAAATTGGTGGTGGATAATTATGTGAATAATTTAATTAAAATAAATATGTAATGTGAGGTGCAAGAAAAGTTGAAAAAATAGGAATTAAAGCAATAAAATAAATAAAAGAATTAGAAAGACAGTGTGAGCCAATAAGAATTAAGAGTTGGGAAAAAGCTTGTTTTAAAGAATTGATTTTTCTTTTAATCTGAGATTTTTGGAGAGCTTTGAAGAGATGAGGAATATATTTTATTTAGTTATGAATTTTTGAGAAACACACACACACAGAAGAACAGAAAGCTGAAGTGCTCCAGGGATTGTTGAGTTCGTTCTGGACTACGGATTGGAATCGGATTCGAGGGCATCTTCAAATTTGCATTGGACTCCAAGTTCCTCTCGTTGTTTTTTCTTCTCGTACTTTTTCTATTCTCGGTTTGCTTCTGTAAAGAAAAATAGATCTTATTAAAATAATTTTTGGTGAGCATAGAGAACTTCTGTTGAAAACTGAAACCATAGCAAATTATTAGATTAGAAAACAAAGAAAATCATAGAAATAATACTATTTAAATTTTGTCAAATCAAGAACCCAGATCTTCTGAAACATATCATTTATCAAAATAGGATTTTAAGAAAACAATATCTTTGTTAGAAATAATGAATTTGAAAGTTTTGGGTACATCTGTATATGGCTGAATCGATTCATTATTCTGTAGTTTCTTCTATTATATTATTTACATCTACCCTCTGTTATTTATATATATATATATATCTGTTATGTTAATATATATATATATATATATCTCTGTCATATATTAGTATTTTAAATTACCCCTGGTATTCTATACCTGTGCGTCGGCCGAGGCCATATTTTGTCTGAAATTCGTATAAACAAAAAAATGAAAATTAAATATATTTGAACCTTTGTTTTAAAATTGTTTTTATTTAAAAAAAATAAAAATAAAAATAAATAAAAGTAAATGATATTGGGGGTCAGTAGGCTGAGCGTGCATTGACCCCGCTAATTTGTTGCACAAAGGCGACCACCGAGGTACGCCGCCGATTCCCTAAGGGCCTGGCGGAAGTGAATCAAGGGCGATCCTTGGAATTTCTTGTCGCGCTGATCGCAGAATGTCGCGTGAGACGAACCACCAGGCAGCGAAACCTTTGTATCTTTGTTAAATTAAAATTTATAATTTTATTTAGTTTTATTTATTATTTTGTTTAGTTTATATATATATATGAATTATTTTGTTAAATATTAAATATTAAAATTTATTTTATTTAAAATAAAAAATAAATAAATAAATAAATCAATTATTTACTTTGGTTATTTTATTAAATATTATAATGGTAAATTATTTTATCATTAAATATAATGATTATAATTTATTTTATTATGATTATTATATTTAATATATTTGTTAGTTTATAATGTAAATTTTATTGCTTTAAATTTTAAGATTGATTTGTATTTTTATGCAAATAAAGGGTATTAATTTATTTTATGGGTTGAACGAATAATTTACTCTGGTATCTGTTTAATTGTAATTGTGGAAATTATTATGGTATGAGATGTAATGGGGGATTAGTTTTAAATATAATTGAACCTTGGATTATTTTTTAGCACTCTGGATGTAATAGGAATGTTTTATGAAATTGAGTTAATTTGCGATTCTGGTTACATAATCAAGTGAGTCACTTTCCTTAACTATGAAATCGTGCAGTCTTGTTATTGTCTTCCTTTATTTATGGTTGTAAATTTTTCACTCGTAATGTGGGAACCCTATTGTCAAATTGTGGAAACCTTGTTTTGGAGGCTTGTTGTTTTAGAGTGTTATTCTCCTCTTGTATATGCTTTTGAGCGTATTGGTTTTATGTTATTTAGGGTTGAACAATTTGGTAAGACTTTTGACTTTGAGTAATCACGAGAAGGCTAATGCCTCGTGTATTTAGATTGGTTTATGCTTTATTATTGTTAGTTCAACCCTTGCCTATTTTGAGATATGCTAGGGGTCATAGGAGGGAGAGTGGCTCTTCGTGGGTGCCGGCGCCTCAGGATGAGGAAGGGCTCAGGATAACCCACGAATGAGTAAGTTAATCAAGTGATAACCTAAACAATAGATTTAGGGGGTTGGGTAGTTTAAAAACACAAGATAATAAAACATTGGATTCCTTGGCTATGCATTAGGGCTACCTTAGACTAGTGATAGACTAAGAAGGCCGTGGTCGGAATAGTCATAGTCTCGTCTTCACGAGAGACTATTGGCTCCACATTAGCTACCCTATGGTGCCGGCGCCTCAGTTAGGAGGAAGGGCCAGGATATCCGTAGATGGGTGTCGGCGCCTCAGTTGGAGGAAGGGCCAGGAAATCCCATGAGAGCTATGCGATGACACTCTCCACTTGACACCCTTATTGTTTGTGTTGTTGCCTCTGGATGTTATCTTTTGTGATGTTTCTTTGAATTCTTGTGATTTGATTCATGACTGTTAAGTGTTAGTACTTCATGTTATCGTAATGAGTTCTTGGCTTTAATTGTTATGTGATTTGAGTATGTTGATGGTTTTGCATTGCATACTTGGGTTGTACTTGTTTTGTATCATGTTGTTATTGAGTCGGTCGACAATCATGGTCGGGTTCACTTCCTCGTCACCTCTGAGCATGGGGGGTGACTTACTTTTTAATTCACATGGTTGGGTGGAAAGTGCTCCACACCTGTTGGGTTCCGCATCAGCGTCATGTATCCTCAACTTTCCGCAGTGCAGATGTTCCAGTGATCAGTTGTACTTCATGTTCATTATTCTTGTATCAATCCCCATGTTGGGAAATTCAATGTAATTCGTGTATCAAAGAAAATTGTAATGTAATATTATTTCAATGATGTAATAGTTAGGTTTAAACTGGATCTTGTTAAAAGATTTATCATGGATGTACTTGTGCGATGTTTATCATACTCGCATCATAGCTATAAGTTGTATCATTGTTTATGGTTTTTATAAATTAAATGGTTATGTTGTTTTCGTTATCTTTATTTTGTTTTGTGGTTCCAATGTAACCTCGCGTGCCCCAGAGAACCAAGTGTATTAATGTTATGTGTTATGCTATGTGCTTTTGGTTTAATGTTGTTACATGTTACTTTCATTATTTAAAAAAAAATTATTCGTGTTATGTGTGTGTTCTCTGGGGTTTGCACGACGGGCGTTACAACTTGGTATCAGAGCCAAGGTTGCAAACACTGGGGTCTTTGGGTTGTGTAGTCCATTAGGTTACCGTTTGTGCAACTCTTGTGCTCATGTCGTACTTTATCTTGTGGCGCAGAACTATGCCTCGAGGTAAAGGATGTGGTCGTGCAAGAGGTCGTGGTGCCAGACGTAGAGCAAACCAGCGAAGCCCCTTAGTTCGTAGCTCCTATGGTTCTGAGCATGAGGAATAGCAGAGTCTTCATAGTGTTCCATCAGGTGGCCAGAATCCAGCACAGCCAGGTCTAGACGGTCAGTTACATCATATACTTGGAGAGATCCTTGACCGATTAGGACCCAAGCCAGATGAGGTGCACCAGGTGGAGAGGGAGAGAGAGAGGTCTCCAAGGCACAGGGATGCAGATGTGGTTCCGGATGCAGTCGTAGCAGGCCATATGAGAGATTGGATGAGGGCACACCCTCCTACTTTTGATGGTTCTGAAGGAGGTCTTGAGGCTGAGACCTGGTTAATTGACTTAGACCGTTGCTTCGCCATGCACCCCTACGGTAGCAATACCAAGGCACGGTGCGCAGTTATGCACTTGCGAGGCTTCGCATCTACTTGGTGGCGCCTTGAGGAACAGAAACTACACCTTGATCTCAGTATGGTTACTTGGGAGTTGTTCCTAGACAGGTTCAGAGCTCGTTTCCTCTCAGTTCACTGGAGGCAACGCAAGGCGGACGAGTTTCATGATCTCAAACAGTTGTCTATGTCAGTGGAGCTGTATGAGAGGCGCTTCTATGAGTTGAAGCAGTATGCAGGGATTAGCCACGATGAGGGCATGTTAGTGTAGCATTTTGTTCGAGGCTTGAATGCCTGCATCAGTGGTGGTGTACGAGTCTTCGAGCCAAAGATGATGGTAATGGCAGTTGAGAAGGCTCGCTTAGTGGAGGAGAATTTGGCCATGGCTTTGGGTGGTCACATTGGAGTGCAGATTGGTAGTGTACCTACACCTGGTTTTAGCACTCATGGAGGTCAGTCACAGGGAGCAAGAGCTTCTAGGAACAGGAATCCACCTTCTAAAGGGGGTCAGCAACATCAGCAGTAGCAACAGCATCAGGAACAACAATCACAGCCAAAGCATGAAAACTTTCAATCTCAGCAAGGTGGCAATTTGCAGTTTCGTAAGGATCGGAATAGGATCAGGCACCAAATACGGCAGGAACGTTTTGCATAGCCTACACCTAGTTTTCAGTCAGTGCCGAGTCGAGCAAGCTTTCAACAATCCAATGCTCCATCCGGGGGAAGAGGATTTGGCCGAGGTACCAGTTGCTACTCTTGTGGGCAACAAGGGCATATCGCTAGATTGTGTCCACAAAAGGGCACTTCTGGATTTAATCAGAGACCTGCCACTTCTGAGCCGACAGTGGGAGATGCGGGTAGATCTCATCGAGTGTTTTCCGCCGTTGACAATCACCAGGGTGGATACCAGGATGCAGGTGCAGAGGCTTCTAGTAGAGGATGAAGTTCTAGCTTCGGAGCTCGTGAGTGAACTCAAAAGGGTTCGATGGTGTCCTAAACGTTGTGATCTTGGCATCTTGGGAGGATGCCTCCCTTATTTAAGAATCTTAATTTTTCTTTTTATTCTGTTATTTAATGGCTTCCAGGAGTAAGCCATATCCTAGGGGGGGAGGATGTACTACCCCTCATACTGTTTAGACTTATTATTTTCTGTGTGTTGCTTGGAGACTATGATGATACTGTATTGTTTGATGTGGTTAGTCAGATACTATGAGGATACTGTTATTGTTTGATATGGTTAGTTAGATGCTAGATGATGTTATTTCACTATGGACATGATTACTTTATATGACATTAGGGTTGATTATATCAGTTGTTTTTCTGAATTATGATTTAATGCAGTGATTTAATTTAATATGTTATGAGATAATTGTTAGTTAGAAATGTAATTCATTGATTACGTTACAATTGTTAGAATAGGTGTGACGAAGGACAATATAGCATCACTCGTTCGTGAGTGCCCTGTTATGTTGCGATTCCTTCTCACAATGCAGTATCTTGATTTAATGCTTTGATATATATGTATATATGCACATGTACACAACTTCATTTGTATGCAGGACTGCAGGTACAAGTCTCGATTCCACCTGCTTCGGCAGGACAGGGCGAGCACCAAATAACCCAACGGAGAAATGTTGATACAGAGGTGACGATGAAGTCCTCCCGTTCCATGATGTCAGGTCATCTCATTGTTGGTATAGTTGTTGATTTTGTGTAATTGTCGTCTTTGTCTGTTGTGTTTGTGTTTTGTCTTATTTTACTATGAGGGCATTTATAATTATGATTTATCTTAATGATTGAAATAAATTATTTATTTTAATGCTGGATTAAATGGTATTTAAATATTTAAATATTTTAATTATTTTTGAAAATCTTACATTGCAATTAAATAATAATTAAATATTAAATATGGCTTAATTATTTTAATTAATTAAATTGGTGGTGGATAATTATGTGAATAATTTAATTAAAATAAATATGTAATGTGAGGTGCAAGAAAAGTTGAAAAAATAGGAATTAAAGCAATAAAATAAATAAAAGAATTAAAAAGACAATGTGAGCCAATAAGAATTAAGAGTTGGGAAAAAGCTTGTTTTAAAGAATTGATTTTTCTTTTAATCTGAGATTTTTGGAGAGCTTTGAAGAGATGAGGAATATATTTTATTTAGTTATGAATTTTTGAGAAACACACACACACAGAAGAATAGAAAGCTGAAGTGCTCCAGGGATTGTTGAGTTCGTTCTAGACTACGGATTGTAATCGGATTCGAGGGCATCTTCAAATTTGCATTGGACTCCAGGTTCCTCTCGTTGTTTTTTCTTCTCGTACTTTTTCTATTCTCGGTTTGCTTCTGTAAAGAAAAATAGATCTTATTAAAATAATTTTTGGTGAGCATAGAGAACTTCTGTTGAAAACTGAAACCAGAGCAAATTATTAGATTAGAAAACAAAGAAAATAATAGAAATAATACTATTTAAATTTTATCAAATCAAGAACCCAGATCTTCTGAAACATATCATTTATCAAAATAGGATTTTAAGAAAACAATATCTTTGTTAGAAATAATGAATTTGAAAGTTTTGGGTACATCTGTATATGGCTGAATCAATTCATTATTCTGTAGTTTCTTCTATTATATTATTTACATCTACCCTCTGTTATTTATATATATATATATATATCTGTTATGTTAATATATATATATATATCTCTGTCATATATTAGTATTTTAAATTACCCCTGGTATTATGTACCTGTGCGTCGGCCGAGGCCGTATTTTGTCTGAAATTCATATAAACAAAAAAATAAAAATTAAATATATTTGAACCTTTGTTTTAAAATTGTTTTTATTTAAAAAAAATAAAAATAAAAATAAATAAAAGTAAATGATATTTGGGAGGGGGTCGGCTGGCCTGAGCCGTACCCGGCCCCAGCCCCTTGGCTGTTTGCACACGGCAGCCTCAGGACTGCCGTAGCAGTCCTAAGGACTGCTGGGCGCAGTCCAAAGGACTGCCGTCCGCAGCAGTCCTTGGGACTACTATACGCAGTCCTTGGGACTGCGCGCGGATAGACCTCAAGGCCGCCGGCCTTTGGTTCTTTTTGTTAAATTAAAATTTATAATTTTATTTAGTTTTATTTATTATTTTGTTTAGTTTATATATATATATGAATTATTTTGTTAAATATTAAATATTAAAATTTATTTTATTTAAAATAAAAAATAAATAAATAAATAAATCAATTATTTACTTTGGTTATTTTATTAAATATTATAATGGTAAATTATTTTATCATTATATATAATGATTATAATTTATTTTATTATGATTATTATATTTAATATATTTGTTAGTTTATAATGTAAATTTTATTGCTTTACATTTTAAGATTGATTTGTACTATTATGCAAATAAAGGGTATTAATTTATTTTATGGGTTGAACGAATAATTTAATCTGGTATCTGTTTAATTGTAATTGTGGAAATTATTATGGTATGAGATGTAATGGGGGATTAGTTTTAAATATAATTGAACCTTGGATTATTTTTTAGCACTCTGGATGTAATAGGAATGTTTTATGAAATTGAGTTAATTTGCGATTCTGGTTACGTAATCAAGTGAGTCACTTTCCTTAACTATGAAATCGTGCAGTCTTGTTATTGTCTTCCTTTCTTTATGGTTGTAAATTTTTCACTCGTAATGTGGGAACCCTGTTGTCAAATTGTGGAAACCTTGTTCCGAAGGCTTGTTGCTTTAGAGTGTTATTCTCCTCTTGTATATGCTTTTGAGCATATTGGTTTTATGTTAGGAAGGGTTGAACAATTTGGTAAGACTTTTGACTTTGAGTAATCGCGAGAGGGCTAATGCCTCGTGTATTTAGATTGGTTTATGCTTTATTATTGTTAGTTCAACCCTTGCCTGTTTTGAGATATGTTAGGGGTCATAGGAGGGAGAGTGGCTCTTCATGGGCGCCAACGCCTCAGGATGAGGAAGGGCTCAGGATAACCCACGAATGAGTAAGTTAATCAAGTGATAACCTAAACAATAGATTTAGGGGGTTGGGTAGTTTAAAAACACAAGATAATAAAACATTGGATTCCTCGGCTATGCATTAGGGCTACCTTAGACTAGTGATAGATTGAGAAGGTCGTGGTTGGCATAGTCATAGTCTCGTCTTCACGAGAGACTATTGGCTCCACATTAGCTACCCTATGGTGCCAGCGCCTCAGTTAGGAGGAAGGGCCAGGATATCCGTAGATGGGTGTCGGCACCTCAGTTGGAGGAAGGGCCAGGAAATCCCATGAGAGCTATGCGATGACACTCTCCACTTGACACCCTTATTGTTTGTGTTGTTGCCTCTGGATGTTATCTTTTGTGATGTTTCTTTGAATTCTTGTGATTTGATTCATGACTATTAAGTGTTAGTACTTCATGTTATCGTAATGAGTTCTTGGCTTTAATTGTTATGTGATTTGAGTACGTTGATGGTTTTGCATTGCATACTTGGGTTGTACTTGTTTTGTATCATGTTGTTATTGAGTCGGTCGACAATCATGGTCGGGTTCACTTCCTTGTCACCTCTGAGCACGGGGGGTGACTTACTTCATAATTCACATGGTTGGGTGGAACGTGCTCCACACCCGTTGGGTTCCCCATTAGCGTCATGTATCCTCATCTTTCCGCAGTGCAGATGTTCCAGTGATCAGTTGTACTTCATGTTCATTATTCTTGTATCAATCCCCATGTTGGGAAATTCAATGTAATTCATGTATCAAAGAAAATTGTAATGTAATATTATTTCAATGATGTAATAGTTAGTTTAAACTGGATCTTGTTAAAAGATTTATCATGGATGTACTTGTGCGATGTTTGTCATACTCGCATCATAGCTATCAGTTGTATCATTGTTTATGGTTTTTATAAATTAAATAGTTATGTTGTTTTCGTTATCTTTATTTTGTTTTGTGGTTGCAATGTAACCTCGCGTGCCCCAGAGAACCAAGTGTATTAATGTTATGTGTTATGCTATGTGCTTTTGTTTTAATGTTGTTACATGTTACTTTCATTATTTAAAAAACAATTATTCGTGTTATGTGTGTGTTCTCTGGGGTTTGCACGACGGGCGTTACAGGGTGAATCAGTCCCAATGCACCCCTAAAACTACCTTTTACAGTATTTAAAACCTTGTTTATGCACTTTTGTTTGCTAGTATTAACTATCTATTTCAATTGGTTGAGTTTTTGTTACATGCATTTCACTAAATCTATCTTAAAGTGGTTCATTTAATGCATTGCTCAGAAAATTACCTTGTTTCAAATTTGAAAATTGCATATGTCACTTTAGGTCATTGAATTTCACTTTATTTACTTTTCCATAATATCATGTTTTCTTTCAAGAGATGTGGCTTTGATATGGTTAAAAATGTATCCCATAAGTACAACATCCCCTCTTATTAGTTCAAATTAGATTACAACAATGAGGTCATTAAGAAAATGTTAGTCATCCTTCTACTACATTTCATAGTTATTAGAACATCTTACAAAAAGACGATCAAACCATTGACACAATCCTTAATATTGCATTGCCTATTGGTGAGGATGGTATGATACAAGAGGATGCAAGCATAGAAAATTATAACAATCAGTCTTCTCCCAATACCACTCCTATTAGTGATGAAGGTATCTTGGTGAAAGAAGATACGAGCATTGAGAATCTTGGTTTTCCCTCTCCTCTCCCCCCTTTGGAAGATATTAGAAAATAAGAAGAGGGGATCATAGAAATATTTCTAAACATCACCTTACCTAGTCTTCGTTCATCCATTGTCAAAATGTTTTAGTGAAAGAGAATGATATCATAGATAGCCATTACAATAAAAAATTTCCTTCTTCTAATATTCCTCCTCGATGCAAAGATGATAGCTTGGTGTTAGAAGATGCACGTATTGAGATTCATGAGAATCTCATTCTACCCTTCCCTAATGCTCCTAAAATTTGGAAATATCTATTTGGTAAGCATAAAAATCATAGTTGTCCTTCTCTTGATTCCTCCCCTACTTGTGATGAAGATACTTTACAAAATACAACCATGGAATGTGATGAACATCTTACAAGCTCTCCTACTGGGCTAGATAGTATGACACAAGAGAATGAGGCCTTAGAGAAAAATAACAATCAAATAGAGCCTTCTCCTAATATCCCCACTATTTATAAACAAGAAAATCCAACCATTGATAACCCCCTTATTTCTGATGAAGTCATTTTAGAAGAATCAAGCTTTGAATGTCGCAAACATCTAGCGTGTAATCCTCCTAAAAAATCTCCTCCTAGAGAGGATATCATGGTGCAAGAAAAGGAAAACATTAACAATAATTATATTGTTCCCTTAGATGAAGATGATGAAGTAGCATTAAAATCTCATTCACTAAGGGACATTAATAATATTTAGCCTCAACTCATCCTTTACCCACCTTCACACACACTACAAAATCATAAAAAACCAAAATTTATCCTCTACGCACCTAAGAATAATGTTCCATAGCAGCCGAGTCATAATTCCATTGCTCATACATATAACACTAGAAACAATATGCAACCAAGAAAACCAACACCAACATCCCTCCCATTTCCTAATACTATCTTACCTAGTCCTCCTCATTTTCCTCCACAAAGTGGAAATGAGTATGATCTTGTTGAACTAAAGAATACTCCTACTAAGATATCATTATGGGACCTTGTTGAAGCCTTCACTCATTATCACAACATGATTCAAAGTGCTTTACAACAAGTTCCTACCCTTCCTAATGTTCACTCAAATGATGTGGCAGCTCAAATTCAACCCATTATTTCAAACAACATAGACATTACTTTTCATCAACATGAGCTACCCGCTTTGGAAATGAGAAAGAAAATGATGCCTTCATGATAATAGCTAAATTTAATAAGATGGGAATAAATTGAAACCTTTTTGATAATGGCTTGACTTTGAATGTGTGTAGTGTGAAACTTTTGGATAGACTTGGTGTGGATAAATAAAAAATGGAACTTGATTCCTTATCAAATCGAGGATTTAAAAATATAGGAAAGAAACCCCTTGGTGTGTTTACTTTACCTATCACTATCAAAAAGGGTACCTTACAAAATCCTATTCATGTTATGCCTCATGACCTTTCATCCAATCTTATTTATGAAGACCTTGGATTCATGAGATGCATGTGGTTCCTTCGACTCTTCATCGTATCATGAAGTATGTCTATAACAACAAGGTATACCAAGTTGAAATAGACCATGAACCTGAAAGTTTCTTACAAGTTGAGAAAGGAAGGAAAAATCCTCTAAACACACTAATTCCAAATTTGAACATAGCACTTGTAAATGAAGAGAAACAAGAGATAGAAAAAGTATCAAAACTATAAGAAGATGATTGGGGTTCCTTAGACTTCACACCAACATTCATGGGAGAATACAAGATCATAAAGAAAGATTCAAATAAGGGGAAAAAAAGTGATAATGTCAATAAAAAATTTAGAAGACCCTTCGAAAGCATCCACCTCAACCACTTTAGAATAAAAGACAACAAATTACAAAACAAACTTTGACGAATCTGACTATCCACAACCTCCAATTCTAAAGAAATGTAAAAGAATTATGGAAGAGGTTATGAACTTATAAAAAAACCTGGATATAGTGTAAAAGGATGTGGTGGAAGAGAACAAGGTATTTGTGTCCCTATAGAGCCTCACACACAAGAAAATACTAGTGGTCTTGATTATTTCCCCTTGAAACAAACAAATAATCCTTCACTTAATATTGACACTATTATCCTTTGAAAGAAATGAAAGAAATAGATAAATATTCGATTAACATAAATTTCATCATGGAAGGAACTAATTATTTGAATTCATTAGAGTTTACACACTTCCATAAAGGAGAGAACAAAATATCACAATATAAAGAGTCTTGTGTAGGTATGACACGTTGTACTAAGCAAGAGACATCTTTGTCGCTAAATAAAGCAACATCTTCTACTTTTGGTCAAGAGCGTATCTTGTCAAGACTACTCCAAGATCATCTGATATCTCTCCCTCCAAGAATATGAAAGAAGTTCTACTACAAGAGTTCATTTTACACATATCATAGAGTTCATGGTCATTCTACTAATGAATGTAAGGCTTTGAGTAACAAGATTCAATATCTTATAGATTGTAGTGCTCTTCTTTGGGTTGAAGGACCTAGTTCCTCTAATTGAAACTTACTTTCATCCAATTTGGCTCATCCTTGTCCTGCATTAACTGGGTGAAAGGGGTTAGGTATCCTTGTCCTCATATGTCACTTGTCATTGTCTCTTTTGGCTAGTTGATTGCCTTTCATGTACTTATAAGAGCAAGCTTGGGATGTGGACAACATGCCTTAAAGTTGGCTCGCATGTGATATACTTATTCTTGACATAGCTTATTGGAAACATATGACTTGGCATAGGGATTTTTGAGTAAGTTCTCATGTATTCTTCTACTTTAAAGAAATTTCTCACAACAATGGTGTTAGCAACCACTTTAAAGTGGGGGCATGCATTGACACTTATGTTTCATTGTGTGATTTTCTTTCTTCTTATGATGTGTCATTTTCTTGGTGGTGTCATTGGGTTGGATTCCCTCCAAGAGCATGATATTTATTTGACTTGTCCTCTCTTGGAGACATTAGACATGATGTTCCATAAGAAGATACCTTACATGAACTAAGAAAATTTCCTTTGAAGAGACCTTACACTAATCCGCATTTGCAACATCAGTTAAATGGCCACCTTGCATAACACAACTTGCATTCCTATAGAGTCATCTTTTTCTTCATGAGTTTCAAGCATACAAAGTTTTTCTTATCTCATGACACTCAAAGTTTATTGTTGTGTGGTGCCTTATCAAATTTATCAGGAGCTATAACTTTGGTATGGTTTGATGAGATGTCAAATGAGGGCATGAATTTCCCTTATCCACTAGCATGTGTGTGGTGAACATATACTGGTCGTGTGTGTATGTGTTTCACCCTCTTGGATTACTAACCCAACAAACAAACAATATTTTTGTTGCCTCACAATGAGTGTACATTTTTTGACAAACAACTTAGATATGATCCACATAGTGTTGCAAAAAAATTCAAAGCTTGATCCACCTCATTTTTATTTTTACTTTCTTTTCTTTCTTTTAGTTATTGCCATTGCATGTTTGTGTATCTTGTCTTGTTGAAAATTTTACACCTTGTGCACACCCTTTTGTGCTCATGTTGGTTTGATGAAGGATCTCAGACTCTGGGGGCATGGCCACCTCCTTTGATCATTTTCATCCTTTTTCATCTGCATTAGTACACTCAGACCCCTCTTGAATGTCTACTTTAGTGTGAGTTTGAAGCAAGTTCATCCTCTCACTAAAGTGGGGGATATATGTAATGACATAAAAGTGGTACATCTTCTCGTTGCTTGATTTTGGAATAATTAATTATAAATTTAACTTAAGGTTGCCTTGACCTAGTGTTGTGATGAGTTTTACACATCCAAATTAGGTTTTGGGCCCTTCTAAACTAAATAAATGTAACATTTCCCTAATTTAATGTTGTAAAGTGTATTTATTGACACCTTCACATTAAATTTAGGAGTCTTGTAAACTAAGGTGGACCTAATCTAGTCATGTAATTTTTTTTACACATTCGCATGGGATTTAGGTCCCTTCTAGGTTAAATAGACCTATTTTTTCCTTAATTTAGTGTTGTAAAGTGTATTTATTTACACTTTCATATCGGATTTTTGGGCTTATTACATTTATGAACTTAATATCATCATTAAATGGCCCCTAAGGCCCTATATTATGCATCCCAAGGTATATTTTCATAAAAAAATTGATAATATCAAAGACCAGATTCAGACTTTGAAATTCTAGAAAACCCTAACTGGAATCATTTTCCCAGATTGGAGAGTGAGGCCTAATTTAGGTCAATTTTTAGATTTTTGTAGTTTCAGATATCCTTTTTCTTGAAACATGTTCCTATGTAGAAACCTTGATTTGGGACTGATTTTCCCAGATTGGTGAATGATTCCTAGTAGGTCAAAAAGTTAGATTTTCTAGTATTTAAGAGCTTCAATCAGTCATCTCGAGGTTCTTAGGTGCACACATTCCTTCCTATAACTTTTTGTTTTGTTTCATTTACTTTTATAGGTCCTTTAGTGAAGAATTGCATCATATTACTGTTTAGTGTTACATCTTGCATTTCATTTATTTTTCCCAATCCCTAGCTTGGTGGTGAACCCCTCATTAGCCTATATTCAACCCTTACGATATTCCCTTAGTAGATCTCTTTCTCCTTTGCATAGAGATCTCTAGGGTTATCTTTGAATGAAATTGGGAAGTGGGTGTGCTATATGTCCTCAAATTATATGATAGAACCCTCCCTTTTTTTTTACATTTCAAGTAGTAATATTTTATTCTAGTTATGCCATCATTATCTATCATAAATTTTTTAAAATTCCTCCAAATTGACTCAAGTTTTCCATTTTCCTATAAACTATACACAAATTTAGTATAATTTGGTGAATATTCGCATATTCATTTAAATAAACCCCCCACTTTAATGACTTCCAAAGAAATTTAGATATAGAAAAATATTTTTCCCCTTACATTTAGTCCAAAAAATCCTATACTATAATAGCTTATGTTTTTCAGAAGTTGTTTATGGATTTTTCTATACCTATCTAGAACTTGTACAAAAATTTGTTTGAACTTCAACTCCATCACCATATAAATTGATGAGGAATTTTTTTTTTGTTTTTTGGAAAAGAATCCAAAGGGTTGTGATGTAAAATATTATAGAGAAAGTATATATTATATTTTTTCAATATGTGTACTTTATAGGGCATTTTGATATATCAACATATGTTTATAAATCAAGAGATTGATTTCAATGATTCCTTTGAAAATAATTTCTCTAAAGAATATGCTTTGATCAAATTAAATTCGGGAAGAGCCCATACCCTTTTACAAAATAGACATAGAGGCCAAGTAGGGGAGCTCAAGAGACATGAGGCACCTAAAAAGAAAAAAATGTAGCTACACAAATACTAGAAAAAGTAGGAAAAACAAAAGGTAGAAGAGAACCATCCAGATACCAGACCAACTACTAGTCACCTAATTTCTCGAGGCCATTAAATGCCTGCAATTCATTTCCCAAAAATTGTAGTTTTTCTTCAAAGGATAGGGACTTCATTTGTGCGGGTTAGTCCTCTTGATTATTTGGTGTAGTAGAACTACGATCTTTCTAACCCTTCTTCAAGTGCACAAATTCTTAAAAATCATCACCAACCCATTTTCCATGGCTATTACAGAGCTCTTGTTGGAACATCTAAATGGTGACCACAATGTTCTTTACCATTTCCATGTTATAGTCAATAATTTCCTACAAACACTTGAGGGTTTTATCCTAATTGCTATGCATGGTAGCCACCTCCTCCTACAAATTCTCCCTCTCCATAGTACCAACCACCATCCAAGGCTCATCGAACTCATTTTTCCAATTGGATCACTTGTCAAAGGACTTAACAAGGGAAGACCAAAGTTCCCAATTGACCTTCATCATCAACCTCACCTAACTAGGTCTACTTATGCTTAAGCACCTTCTCCTCCAAATTTTGAATTTCATCTTTGGTCATGATAAGTTTGAGAAGTAACCATTTTATAATGTCATTATGGACATTCACAACCTTGCTCAGGTCATTAATTTTAAGTTTTGGGGGGCACAATTGGCACAACATCATCATCCAACTAGGGATCTTTAGGGTTATTTTCCAAATTTAGACAGAGGGTAGGGGAACCTAGAGGGCTTGAAGGGTTAGTGGATAGGGGAGATTTGGAGGCTTTATAGATGTTTTCATGAATAGGGGAATCAATGAGGGATCCTTTTGCAGTGGGTTCCAAGATTCATTATTAGAATTGTTAGAATTATCAAAAATGGAAATTTAAGTGGGGTCGTAAAATGAAACACTTTTCTTAAGAACCTCGAGTGGGGACTATAGAGGTATATGATTTACTAGTAACCCTGTGAGAGGAGGATGGCATCAAATTTGGGTTCATGGTTGAGGTGAGGTTCTCCAAGGGTTTAATAGAATCTCTAACCACATGAGAGTTTTTCTTTAAAAAATATATTAAATTTGGGGATAAATAAAGAAAATAGCTAAAAGTTTAGGATTTTATGGCTAGTTTAATTAAACTAGTGTAATAAAGGGTTCTACAAGTGAAGCGTAGCTCCAACATGTCACGTAACAATGGAAGTAGAAGCATGTTGGAGAATTCTAGTGAGAATGAAAAATATTAGTCTATTTTATTGTTATTCAAGTAGGTTAGTTTTTCCTTTCTTGAATCACATTATCTTATTATGTAATTTTTGGTGAGGTATATTATGCAATTATAGGTACATTATGTGGGTATAATATAAATCATGTTGTTAATTCAATTAATGCTTTGTATAGGATTCAAGCATAGAAATAGTTACTCCATCACCAATTTTCTTACTTTAGAACTTACCTAATGTGATATTAAAGGAGAAATCTCTTTATGATGTAGCAAGGGTATATTTAGAACCTATTAGTTTTTATCTATATAACCTTATTATCTATAATGAAAGTACAAGATTTATAATTTCATTTTAAGCATTGTACTCTTGCTTAGGAATTTGTTGTACATCATGTAATTATGTCACATAATATGGTTTCATTAGTGATTAGTGTCAATGTTATTATTCTCATTTAAAACTACTTACATTTACAATTTAGGTTGGAAATAAATGTATCTTTGCATTTTTTGATTATATTTATTGAACACACAATTATGATGTTGTTCTCACCATTAACATTGAAATTTTGACTTTATCTTAATATTTGACATATTTTCATGAAAAAAAATACTTTGAAGTTATCAATTTGTTATTTTTAACATTATCTTCTATTTGATCATATTGATCAATGGTATATTTAGAATCATAATCATGATTTTTCTGACTTTAAGTGGCAAGAACTATGCATTTTAACATGCAAGATCAAGTCAGGATCATCTAAGGGGTACAGGAAAAATATTTCTTGAGGTATACGAGTTTTTTTTCTCAATTTATAATGTACATGTGAGTAATTTACTTCAAATAATTATATCAAGGGAAATTGACAAGTGCAATGAGTATGTAGGTATATACAAGGGAAAATGGAAAGGGGGAATGAGAGAATCATCAATACCCTATCATTATACTCGATGTGGTGGAGTTATGAATTTTATTGTGTTAATGTTGAGTTAAAACATTTGTTTTCAAGTTTTAATATAGAGTAAAAATATCATATATTTTTTATTGGTATCCTTTGAAGTAATAGGTTATAGGACTAAGGGTTTATATTATTATTGAGGGCACTAATCATGTTATAGGTAGGTTTTGAACTCTCTTTTATTACCACTTGAAAAATGTGATGAAAATGAGATTATTGGGAGACGGGGGGTTTTGAGGAGGATGAAATAAGAGGGTGGACAGTGTCACCTTCACAATTAAAACATAGAAAAGGGGTATGTGCTGGATCATCATGGAAAAAATAGGCCCTTAAGTGGCGAAAAATTCAAAAAAATCAGAGTTAGGCAACTTGATGTAAAAATTTGAATAAGTTATCTATATTATTTCAAAAATATGTAAATAGGCCTGAGGAATCTTACAGCAAATTTGAATTTAGTTTCTAAACTACTTCAGGGTTTATTTTAAAAAAAAATTCATTTGGCAAAATCATAGGGGAATTTCAATGGAGTTGCACTCTAAATTTAGGGATTTCCAAAATAAGAAGGGTGGGCTCCTCGGCTCAATTCACTCTTAACCACAATAAAATGATAATACTTTTTTTCTAATATTTAGATATAGTAGAGGACCTATGTTTTGATGTGATGCATACTTTTTTATAATTTTTTTCCATGTAAATAATTAATTATGAATTTTTTATTACCCTACACATACCCATCATATCACCACTTTTTGGCCCATCATGATCCTGCACATACCAAAATGATATTTCTACATATTTCTCTAAAAACTTGGTTGCAGGGGTGAAACAATAGAAATAGGGGGCACTATATCTTTGGGGAGATAGGGTTCCTACTTGACACACTTGTTTCACACAAGGAAAGCCTTGAGCTATCAATCCAATGATTGAATCAAGGAAATAGATCTGCTAAAGGTTGTCCTAGGGTATGATTAAGGACTAAAAAGGGGGGTTCACCACCAAGCTATGGATTGGAAAGATAAATGTCATCCAAGATTTAATGGAAAAAACTAATGTTGTACAAAACTTCAACAAATAACCTAGAAATGAATGCAAAACATAAGAAAGAACTGAGAAATTAGAATGGCGCACCTTGGAATCTAAATGTGTTCGAATTAGGATCTGAAATGTTGAAAATGCATACTTTAGGGAACATTAGGACTCATACGCGAGGCTATACGTATTAGTCCCAAAATAGGGTTTCTAGGTTGTAACAAGAATCTAGCAATGTAGATTCAAGATTTTTAGAAATATGAAAAATGGCCCATGCTAGGACTAATATGTCACTTTTGGCGCATTAGTTCCATAGAACTAGTCTTTTGGAAATTCAAAGTCTAGATTTTCTCTCCAATCCTTGCTCTTCCTTCTCGACCTGATTTTTTGATTTGAACCTATAAAAAGACCTACAAAATAGAATATAGTGTTGATTTGCTTATGAGGGGTTTTCCTTGGTCAAACCCCTAGTTCGATAGTTAAACCTTGATAGAAACAATGAATCTTCAATGTAAATGTGAACATAAACCCTAACCTTAAGTGTATCTAAGATTAGTAAATCTAAAATGCAATACAACTCTATTCTAATGTGCTAGAATGAGATGCATGAATGGAATGTGAAGATGGTGACTCACTTAGGGAGATCTCTAATAAAAACTAATAAGCCATAATAGTGCATGTACCTTACTTAGGCTAAAAGTAGAGTGATAATGGAGGATAGAATCACTTAGCAAATAGGTCATTACACTTGGATTGATGCCTAGTTACATCTCCCCAACCTATAATCCATCATGATTCACCATAGGCAACCATAATGAAGCCTTGACAATGCTAGATCTTGAATAAAATTGAGCTTGAAGAGCTGTAAAAACACTATAATGTTTCTCTAAGACTTCAAATTTTCTTGCTACTTGCTCTTGAATGCTCTTGTGAAAGAATGATTGAGTGCTTGTGAATGATTAGATCTTGAATTTCTTTCTCTAAATTTAAAATAATGAATCGATAAATTTCTTATATAGGCACTTCATCTAATTTACCATTATTTAGATCTCAAATACCAACATCAACCAAAATTTTGAATTAAGAACTTGAATTTACTGCTCAAACCCTAAAATATAGGCCACATGAGATTCATACGCCACTTGTGGCATATGGGTACCACCTAGGGGGACTCATACGCCCAAGGTGGCATATGAGTCCCACCCTAGTTTTTTGGGGTGTGCCAATGATGGGTTGTTAGAAAATTTAATGCTTTTGTTTATTTTGTTGGGATTTTAGTTGAAATAAGTCTAGAGATCTAAAATAAAGGGTATTAGGGGCCTATTAATGATGATTTAAAGGGTCTTTAATGCAAGGGTACCAAAATAGGTCCAAATTAAGCAAGAAATTATACTATCTGCAAGAAGGGAGTACAATTTACATTGCCACATTGAGCCCCCACTTTAGCACCCATATGACTCTACGTGCATATGCAAGCTAAAGGACTCCAACCAATAAATTGTTTTTCATAAAAGGATACTCATATGGATTCATTTGTGAGCATGGGAGAATGAAGCCCCCACTATAGCTACCTACAAAAAATAATGTTAGGAACCACATCCTGCAACATGGATTTGTTAGTTGTTAAAAAATCCTCTTATCTTACTTCTTCTAGAAATAAAATTCGAGAGTAGATGTATGCCCCCTAGATTTTGCTTGCTTTACGAAGGTGGAATCAAGGTAGCAGTCTAACTATATCAAATTAGATAAGTCACATAATAGGGTATTTCCAAGTACCATACCATATAGTGATAGACATTTCATGATGAAAGGTGTGGAATCACGAATCCTACACAACAAACAACATAAAAAACAAAGTTCCACAGCCCCCGATATGCTAGTTTGAATGAAAAAACTTTTAACCCTAATATGAAAACAAACCTAATTTAGACATATATAAGAGTAAAATGTGAAGGAATTTGTAATCAATTTTTTATTTTTACCTTCTTACAATTTGACTTTGTTGCAGAGTGAGTGAAAATGTCGAATCATCGAGAATGCGTGCCTCTGAGGCTTGAGAGCCTGAGGGAGGAGATAGCTCGATGCGAGCTGTAGCATCAAGTGAGTTGATCTTTCTACCTTATCTTTGTTTTGACACATGTATGCTCTGTTTTACGTATTTCTAGATAGATTTAGGGACATGGAAGAAAAATTCACAAAGCATCCCTATTTTTTTGCAAAGTGTCCCCATTTTTTGCAAAGTGTCCCACATTTTCACAAAGTGTCTCGTTTCTTTGCGAAGTGTCCCAAATTAGGAATAAAATGTCTAAAAACCTTATAAAAGTATCCTAGAAGAAATTTAGCACACTTTTTGAATGTTGATGTATATATTTAAGATTTTAGAATACTTATAGGACATATTTTTTCTTTTTGTTCGATTTCACCTCAGTCACAACAATGTATCGACAACAGACAATTTTTTCACTTACGAGACCTTGTCTGAACATTATCAGAGGTAGACACTAAACCTTAACAAGCCACTAGATTATACTAGGTGTACCTCATGCCTCCCATGAGGTACCATGATGCAATGTTGATGGCACTTATAGAGAGATGGGATTCCAATACCAACATATTTCACCTACCCACGAGGGAAATGATGATCACCCTGGAGCATAGTACATCACATCCTTCAAATTCTTGTTCGATGCGAGACCATTCACTTTGTAGGGGATCATTCATATGCAAAAATGTGAATAGATATAGGATATTTCTTGGGAGGAACGGTTCGAGATGACATTGTAGGGCCACGTATTGAGCTATCCTAGCTACTCTATGCATGATCACTAGTCTTGAGATGGATCATGACTTTCATAATGGCACTAGTACTCATCCTTGATGGATGAGGAGCACACCTAGATGGAGGTCTTGTTCACATGATCAGGCATATGGGGCACCATAGCACCATATATTCCTTGGGCCATAGCATCCTTGCACATTTATATTATGATATAGAGTAGTTTGCATACCACAACATCAACGACATGGTACATTACACACTATTGTAGTTGTGGTGCCTAGAGCATATCACATGCAATAGGACAATAGGGTTTCCATCTATATCTACCATTGGATACCCATGCACATTTATTTATCCACTTAGGCGGTCATGGAAGTTTGAGTTGACTGAATAGATTAGGAAGAGGTCCTTTTGAGACCATATGAGCTGATACAACAGTGGTTAGATGATACCTAGTAGCTGAGGAGGATGCAGAGGGATAGGTTTCTTTTGGGGAGGAATGATTACACAGTTAGACCATTCTACTATGATCATGTCATGCAACAATTTGATCAAATATAGGTACCACTAGTAGCATGTCCTTTTACAGGTGACTAGTGTGGAGCACCTAGAGGTCAAGAGATACTAGGTGACTGCCAGTGGATGATGTTAGATCTAGTGATTCAGAGGACACAGATCTCAACAAGCCCCCAATATTTGATGTTAATGACATCAGTGCTACTGATGCATATGAGGAGTGGTGGGAAACAACATGACCATCTTCTATATTCCTGATGGATCATCATATATGATTTGTAGGACAACTTCTAGATCAAAGGGATGAGGAGGATGGGACAAGTGACGATACAGGGCTTAGGGCATTAAATCTATTTGTATATGAGATAGATGAGGAATACAGTGAGGATGAAAACCTAGACTATGAGGGAGAGGATTGAGACAAGGAGGAGGAGGAGGAATAAATGATGACTAATGACAATGATATGACAAACGAGGGTCCAGTTGCTCACAAGTGGGGAGATCTAGCTCCCACCTATGTTAATAGAGCACAATCGATAGCCACGACACATGCTAGCACTAATGAGCATGTAGAGGCTATCACATCTTCCATGCCTCCTACATAGGATGAGGTTTTCTATACACAACCAACTGGAGATATAGGTGATGAAATTTTATTTATTGTCATGCTTATGATTTTAACTTAAATATGTATATCATGATGCATACTAATTATATTTATGATTTATATCTTGCAATGTCTATGAGAGATTTGTAGGATCTCTCCCAACATGTAGTTGTAGAGATAGGCCTCCTTCAATCTTCAATTAGGATGTTGGTACATACTACATTCCCCAACCCATCGTGAAGTGAGACTCAGAGCTATTCAATCTTTACATTACATTGAGAGAAACATATGAGGGTGCTATGAGGTATGTTTATTTAAATGATGCTTCCTATGAGGAGATCCAATCATCTCAAGGTGTAGTGGAGGTTGAGAGACTTCATGTAGAAGTAGCCAGGCTATAGGTAGACAAAGACCGCATAGAGTGAGTGCCTAGAGGTCATTAGATGAGAGACAACGACCGTTGGATGAGCATAGAGTCTACAATATACTTTGGATGCTATGAGCAATTCATGATCACAATCACATACTACTGTCTCTTAATGGACTATCTCTAGACAAAGGTGATCACGAGATCTTGAGGGATCTAGTAGCTAGAGGCCACATTAGCATTGTATATTTTATGACTTGTATTCAAAATTTTGTGATATATATGTTGAGAAGTTGTTGATATGACTTAGCATTTTTGTCATTGATGTCAAAACATGGGATCTAGAATGTTGTGCTTTGGATGATATACAAAAATGATCTATCCTATCGAGTGTTATGATGTTGCATAGTGTGGATATTATTCTTGATTTGGATATGGTATTACTTCTATTTGGGACACCTATGGAAGTTAGTTAATGTAGAATAATGAAGACTAATCTTTTTATGTTGGTTGTTGTGCTCAAAACTTATTCTGGGTATCCTTTCTATCTGAACATTCATGTAGCATGTTAGAAGTTTTGGTATGTCTAATTGTGTTTCTCCGGTTGGTATTGAAATTGATGATAATAAAGATTCGGTATTGTTTGTGACATTCACATTGGCTCCATAATATATTTTATGTAATTCAAATTTTTCTATCTTTTGATAATTATGTTATGTGTGACCTATATTTTGGGTCTGATGCTAGCGTACCAAGACTTATTGAATATTTCAAGCTGTTTTCAATGCATACGTTTTGCTTTGTCAATTTGTGAGTTTTGGAAGATTATTGCGTTTGGAGTTGACTTTAGAAGTTTATGGGGTACGGAAACCGGTATGGCGGAAGTTTTGTCCAACGGAAGTAAGAAGTGGGTGTATGGAGTGTGAACGCATAAAATGTGGGTGCAGTAGTTGACTATGGCTGCGAAAGCCGTTAAAATAGGGAAGAAGCACCGCTTTGTAGAGGTTGCATGAAATTTTGCAAAAGATTCTGATCAGATCTCTAATAATAAATATTGTGTTTTAATCGACTAAATTAGTGCATATGTAGGATGCAAATTTTCCATCGCCTATTTATGAGACTATTTTAATTAGATGCATTTAATTGTGCAATGTTCACCAACGAGCCTACGCTGAGCACTTTAGCAGTGAGCCTTTGTAAAAATCACCTTAACTAGTGTTTTATAATTGAGAATTAGCATTCTCTATGGTTTTTCCATTCTTTGGTTTCCACATAAATTTTGGTGTTCATTGTGCATGGTGTTGTTGTGTTCTTTTATTTTCATATCTGTTTGATTATTTCCTGATTGATATAAGCTTGCTCTAGATTAATTAAAGTAAAGAAATTGTTTTATGATAACTGATTCACCCTCCCTCTCAATTATCCACACTGTTCAACAATTGGTATCTGAGCTTGGTCCCTTGGAGATAGATATTAACTACTTGAGGGAGATATTGGTAGCTTAAAGAAGATGGAAGGAGATTATTACTTTGAGGAAGAACATAAGATAATGTTAGATGATATGGAAAGCACAAAATTTGAAAATGAAGAATTCAAAGAAAACCTTGAGGAAAATGCTTGTATCTCAAAGCTAAGGGAGAAAATCTAGAAATTCAAAGTAGGACATAGAGAGGTTAGCTAGGAATTAAAGGAGTCTTAGGACATTATTGTGCTTTTAAAGTAATGATTGGATGAATGAAAGAAGACTGAAGAACATCTCAAAGATACCATCAAAAATAAAATGGAAGAATGGAAGAATACTGAAGAAAATCTCAAGGATACCATCAAATAGAAATCATAAGAAAATGAGAATTTAGATCAAGAGTTAAGAAGGATGAAATCAGATGCAAGAGTATGTGAAAGTAGCATAATTCTAGATCAACTCTTGTCCCTATAGAAATGTCACAAGGATAAGGGAGGAATTGGCTTCTCCAGTGAGAGATGAAATCAGAACACTAAAGGAAAACACAAAGCGGTTGAAGCTAAAGAGAGATCAGTTGTAACAAGCATGGTCTGAAACTCTATAACAGGTCTACAAAAGACCTCCAATTAGGCAACCAAATGCTCAAAGGTACTTATCATTTGACGGATATTGTTTTCTATGAAAAAATTTTGGACATAAGGTTGTAGAGTGTAGAAGCAAGAAGGAACCAAGTACTCAACACTTTAACTGCCATAAGTTTGGTCACAAAGCAAGTCATTGTAGAAGTGAATTATCTAATCTGGCTAGAAGTAATGGAATGAATAATCACTTTCATGGTAATTTTTATTTATGCCATGGTTATGGTCACAAAGCTAATCAATGTAGATCTAGAGCTCCCTTAGTTAAGTCAAGACAAAGATGTTACAAGTGCAGTCAAACCGAACATTATGCTAACATGTGAAAATATGTTGCTCTGGAAAAGCTTAAAAATAAAATGAAGGTTGGAGAATCAGATGAATATAAGAAGAAGATCATCATGGTTTGGAAGAAAAAGGAAATGAGTGTGGAGAACTCTTTTGTGGTGCAAGATCCCGGTACAAGCCCTACTAGAATCTTAGCCAACTGCCTTGGCTCAAGGAGAGTTTCACAATATATATCATGTTAGTTCATGCTCTTTGAATTAATATCGATGTGTTTTGGACATGAATAAATTTGATCCAGATGATGATGTATGATGAAGATTAATCCAACTGATTGAAAAGTGAAGTACTATTGATGGCATCATCAATGTAAGTTTTGGAAGAAAAATCATCATGAGCAATTAAGGATAAAAGGTGGAGTTTTCAAATAATTTCTCACAAATTGCAAAGAAGGAGAAGAGATTTCAAAAAGATTGAAGAAGCTAAACGTGAAAATGGAATCTGTGTTAGTTGATAGTGAGTCTAGTGGTGGTATTCCAGTGAGGCTAAAGGGAGTAGAGTTGGACAAATTTGATCATTAGAAGATGAAAGAAATGGAACTAGGGTTGAAGACTAATTAATTGCAGAATGTAAGTGCCCTAGGTATGGATCTATGGGGAGAATTTCCTTGGTTTTCCAACAAAGAATCTATCTTGTTCCTATTGAGTTGATTCAAGGATGGCAGCATCATTTTGGAAAAACCCTATCTGATCACTAAGGAAGCCATTGAAGATATTACTAGATGTTGCAATGTTATTGACCACCCTAGGAAGAAAATAGTAAAATACACAGATGTGGAGGAACATACTGGTATCAAAAAAGACCCCCAAGCTCTATAGATAAATACCATTGTTGATCCTATAGTGAGGTATGTTGCTTACCTTATCACTTACAAAATAAATTTATGAAATCATGAAGGTTCTATTTCGGATATTGTTGTATATCTTGCACATAAGATGGTGAAGGAAAATAAATATTTTGACCTGTGTAGCCTAATAATGGAAAATCTATTTGAGAATGTCAAAATGTATTTGGTTGAGATTTATCCCTTCTGATTTGGGTCTTTTCTCATATGTTTAGTATTTTACTTTCTGAGTTTGCTACCATCAAAGGAGAATATTAAGTTGAAGCCCATCATCCTTGTCGGAAAGGAAGTTTAAAGACATTTGGAATGTGTGTAGTGAAGAGTAGCCAGCATGTGTTATTCTCATCCTTTATGATGAATTCAAGCCCTTTGATGTGATAGTTTCTAGTGTTATGCTTATCAGTCAGTTTGAGGAGGGTTCCTTCTCTAGTAAGGAGTTAGAGATTGTCATTGGCAGTTCCCCTTCAAAACCTAAAAGGAGGAAAATTAACACAAAGGATGTCATCACTATCTCAGAAGAGAAGGAGAGGGAAGAAGAGTCTCTCCCTAGATTTGAATTTTGATGTTGGCTACTATGCTCAAAGCTTATTTAGGGTATCCTTGCTATCCGAACATTCATGTAGCATGTTACAAGTTTTGGTATGTCTAATTGTGTTTCTTTGGTTGGTACTGAAATTGATGATAATCAAGATTTGGTCATGGTTGTGAGATTCCCATTAGATCTAGAATATATTTCATGTAATTCAAAGTTTTCCATCTTTTTGATAATTATTTTGTGTGACCTATCTTTTAGATCTGGTGCTAGTGTGCCAAGCCTTATTGAATATTTCAAGGTTGTTCTTCAAGCCTACATGTTTTTGCTAGGCTGACTTAGGAGATTATGAAGACATTGTGTTTGTATAACTTAGAATTTTATGAAGGCATGGAATGGTATAAGTAAAAAAAAAATTGTTTAATGATGTAAGAAGTGTGGTGTATGGAGTGTGCAAAGAGATAAAATGGTGCTAAGTATTATGCGATAAGAAATATGAAGGCAAGTCTTAAGAAGAAGTAATCTGTTTTGTAGAGGTTGTACGAGGAAGGTGTGTAGAAGATTCTTGACCGGATATGTTGTAGACAGATATTATGCTCTTAACTAGGACTGAATTCATGCATATGTAGATGTAGCTTCATCAATCCATTTTTGTTAGTGAGACTATTTTGTATTCTGATGTATTAATC
>VDFB02285562.1:0-23260 GCA_007258455.2 Sequoia sempervirens | reverse complement strand
TTTAATCCTTGTCATCGAATCAAATTAGCTCTTTCATATAAATCTAGCCTCACACAACCCATTTGGCATCCATCTTCGTCTAGTATACTCACTATGCCAAAATTTCTTTCAATCTTCTCATCTATCTATCTATTTTTCCTCTATCATCTCCATCTTATCATTAAGCTAAGAAAATGAGCAATCAACATCAACATATAAAATCATTCAATCCTTCAAAATATTGCATGCTTATGTGTGGTGGAGAAGAGCAATGGAGATAAATCAAATCTAGCTTGGAGATAGGTTTGCTTTACTTTCTTGTTTTAATTTCATGCTAGTTTGTGCTCTATTGTGATTGTTAGGGTTTCATTGTAATTTGTTTGTGCATTTGACCTAAATTTTTTTACCCTAACTACAAAATTCATGGGAATATTGAATTCCCTGCTTCCCCTAGAGAAAACATTATTGAAAAAGGAAACACCATCCTGGATAAGAAAGAAAATTCAGCCATTGATCATTCCCCTACTTGAGATGAAGTCATTTTGGAAGAACCCATCCTTGAAGGTAAAGAAAATTGGGTTTTTAGTTCTCCTAACAACTCTCCTCCTAGGGAGAATATCATGGTGCAAGAAAATGACAATAATAGTAAGGTGGCTTGCTTAGGTGATGATAAAAAGGTGATCCTAGGTTGCCCTTTATTAGAAATACATCAAACGAAGACCACTGAGGTACAAATTTCCACTAAATCCCCCTTGATTAATGGACCTCCTACATATCCCATGGGACATCCTAAGAATCCTCTAATTATTTACCCCCACTCACAATGATCACAAACTCAAAATAAGCCTGAACTTATCCTTTACCCACCTAAGAATAATGTGTCGCAACAGTCGAGTCATAATATTGTTGGTCATACATATAACACTAGAAAAAATCCACAACCAAGAAAAAAACCTTCAACATCCCTCCCATAATTGCCTAATTATGTCTTACCTAACCCTATCTTATTAGGTCTTCCTCGTGGAAAGGAGTATGATCTTGTCAAACAACTAAAGAATAATCCTATTAAGATATCATTATGGGACCTTATTCAAGCATCCCCTAACTACCATAACATGATTCAGAGTGCATTGTAGCAAGTTCCTATCCCTTGTAATTGATAGCTAAATGACATAGCAACCATGATTCAAGGAATAAATGCTAACATTATTTTCCACCAAAGTGAACTCCCCCCTTTGGAACTGTAAAAACAAAATGATGTTGTCATGATCATATCTCAATACAATAAAAAAGGGATAAAGTGAACCCTCATTGAAAATGGCTCTTCCCTTAATGTGTGTAGTGTATCCCTCTTAGATAGGCTCGGCATAGGCAATCAAAAATTCAACCGGTCTCTTTATCTATTAGTGGATTTGACAATGTTGGAAAGGAACCACTCGGTGTGATTACTTTTCCTATTGTAGCTGCAAAAGATACACTAGAAACACCTATTCATGTCATTCTTGATAATCTTTCATACAATCTTCTTTTAGGAAGACCTTGGATTCATGAGATGCATGTAGTGTCTTTTACTCTTAATCATAAAATGAAGTATGTCTACAACAGCACAGTGTACACACTTGATGCAGATCATGAGCCTTATAGTGTCTTACAGCTTGAAAACAATAACACCAACCACACAAGTGGAACCGATGCAATAGAAAGACAAAGAAAAACATATTGAAGAATTCATGAAGCTATTAGATTATGATTGGGGTTCCTTGGATTTCACACCTAGTTTTGATGGGAAACCAAAGATCATAATAAAGAAGCATGAAAAAGAAAAAGCAGTAATGTCAACACAAAATTTGGAAGACCCTTCGAAAGCATCCACCTCAACCACTTTAGAAAAAAAGACAACAAAATTTGATGAACTTAATTATGAGCAACCACTAAATCCAAAAGAAATGAAGAATCTTTATGGAAAAGGTGATGAAATGATGAAACAACTCAGTTATAGTGGAAAAGAATGGGGTGCTAGAGAACAATGTATTTATGTCCCTATAGAGCCTCACACACAAGAAAAGACTAGTGATCTTGGTTATTTCCCCTCGAAAGAAACAAACAAGCTTTCACTTAATATCAAAACTATCACAAAAGACTCCTCTAGCCAACATTAACATTAGTGAATCCTAAACTCCTAGAAACTAGTGGTCTTGAAAGTTATCCTTTGCAAGAAATGAACCAAACAAAGACATCTTCGCTTAATGTCAATTTCCTCACGTAAAACACCAATAATTTGAATTCATTAGATTTTACATCCTCCTTTGAAGGAGAGAACAAAATCTCACAATTTGTAGAGTCTTGCGTAAGTATGACATCTTGTACTAAGCAATAGATATATTTGTCACAAAATAAAGGAACCTCTTCTACCATTGATGAAGAAGGTATCTTGTGGGGACTCCTCCAAGATCATTTGATATATGTCCCTACAAGAACGCAAAAGAAATTTTACTACAAGAATTCATTTTGTGCATATCATAGAGTTCATGGTCATGCTACTAATGAATGTAAGGCTTTAAGTAAAAAAATTCAACATCTCAAGGAGTGTGGTGTTCTTCATTGTGTTGAAGCTCTTGATTCCTTTAATTTATACTTATTTTCATCATATTCAACTCATCTTTGTCCCACATTAAGTGGGGGAAATGGGTTAGATAGCTTTGTCCTCGTATGTCACTTGTTGTTGTCTCTTTTGGCTAGTTGATCACCTTTCATGTACATATAAGAGAAAGCTTGCGATGTGGATGACATGCTTTAAGTTGGCTCACATGTGACATACTTATTCATGATGTAGTTCGAAAACATATGACTTGGCATAGGGATTTCTGAATAAGCTCTTATGTCTTCTTCTACTTTAAAGAAATTGCTCATAGTAGTGGTGTTAGCAACTACTTTAAAGTGATGACATACACCAACACTCATGTTTCACTTTGCGATTTTATTTCTTCTTATGATGTGTCCCTTTCTTGGTGGTGTCATTGGGTTTGATTTGCTCCAAAAGCATGATATTCCTTTGACTTGTCCTCTCTTGGAGACATTAGGTACAATGTTCCCTAAGAAGAGACCTTGCATGAACTAAGCAAAATCCGTTTGAACATACCTTACACTATTTTGCATTTACAACAATTATTATATGGCCACCATGCATAATACACTCTCCATGCCTATGGATCCATCCTATTTGTTCATGAGCTCCTAGCATACAAAGTTTTGCTTGCCTCGTGAAGCTTGAAAATCATTTTTATGTAGCACCTTATTAAATTTATCATGAGGTATAACTTTGGTATGGTTTGAGAGGGAAGCCCAATCTGAGGCATGACTTTCCCCATAGCCATTTGCCTGTGTTCGAGTGCATACCGACCATGAGTGTATGTGTCTCACCTTTTTAGGACTTCTCACCCAGTGGATAGCCAAGAGTTTCATTACCTTAGAGTTAGTGTGCATTTTTGGACAAACAACCTAGATCTTATCCACATCGTGTTGTACAAATGGTTGAAGCTTGATCCACCTTTTTCTATTTTTGCTTATTTTTGTTCTTGTTTCTTCTAGTTATTGGCATTGCATGATTGTGTATCTTGTTTTGTTGCAAATCATACATATTGTGCACTTATATGTTGGTTTGACTTAGGATCTAGGATCTTGGGGGCTTAGTTACCACCTTGGTTTTGTTATCCTAGACCATCTACATTGGTACATTGGGACTCATCTTGAGCATCTACTTTAGTGTGAGTTTGAAGCAAGTTCATCCTCTCACTAAAGTATCCATTGAAATTTTCACATTTGATATGGGAATAATTAATGATAAATTAGACTTAATGTTGCCTTGATCTAGTATTGTGAGGTGTTTTACACATCCACATTAGGTCTTGGGCCCTCTTTAATCTAAATTAACTTAACTTTTCCCTAATTTAGTGTTGTAAAATGTATTTATTTACATATTCACATTAAATTTAGGATGCTTGTAAGAAAAGTGGACCTAATCTAGTGTTGTAATGTGTTCTACATATTCACATTGGATTTAGGACCCTTCTAAGCTAAATAGATCCATTTTCCCCCTTAATTTAGTGTTGTAAAGTGTATTTATTTACACTTTCACATTGGATTTTGGGCCCTCTTGTATTTATTAACTTAATATCATCATTAATAGGCCCCTTTGACCCCATATTGTGCATCCCAAGGAATATTTTGATAAAAAAAACTTAGAAGATCAACATATAAGCTTAATTTCTTCACTTGCCAACACTTTAGGACTAAAAATAGTCCTTATGGGACCCATTCACCACCTTGGGTTAATGAGTCCCATCCAGTGGGACTCATTTTCCCAAGATAGAAAATGTGTCCCATTTGGCCTATTTATAAGGTTCTAGGCAGTGGGTTTTTAATTCAAGTTTCTTCCATGTTGGCCTTGGGGATCAAATTAATGGTCATTTGAGTGGATTTTCTATATAAAAAATCTCTAAAATCATTATATCATCATACATTCATGAGATCAAGTCAAGCAAGGAAGAGTTAAGCATTTCAAGTCTCCATAAGGTCATCAAGATAACTTTCAAGACCATTTCTAAGGCATTCAAGGGTAGAATTCTTCATCAATTGCTTCAAAAATTAAAGATCCATCATCATGCCAAGGTTCTAATTGAATTACTTCATGTTCATGCTTCATTATCTTATTTCATCATTTGGTTTAATTAACTAAAAGGGGTTTGACCAATGAAAATCACTATTCCCTAACAATCAACTCTTTTTCTCTTTCTATTTTTGCAAATTATGATCGAGGTGCTTTGAAGACATGAAGATCATTTAAGATTAGGTTACAAGCTTGTTGGATTTGTCTCCCCATTTGTAAGGTTAAAATCTTCACTAAAAGGTCATCTATAGCTCTGAAATTAGAGTTTCTGATTTGGGAACCTAGAGAAGTAGAAAGAGCAAACTAAGAGATGCAAATCAGAACTTTGAATTTCTAGAAAAGCCAAACTAGACTCATTCACCACAAGTGGTGAATGCATCCCAACATAGGTTTCTTTTAGAGATCTTTACAGATTTGGATACCCATTTTCCCAAAACTTGTTCCTGTGCAAAAATCCAGAACTAGGACCGATTCGCCTAGAATGGAAAATGAGTCCCAGTATGTAAAAAATTTAGGGTTTTTAGAATTTCAAAGTTGTTTCAATCATCTTCAAGCTTCGAAGTGCACACATTATGTTCTATAGATTTTTGTTTTGTTCTTGTTGCATTTATAGGTCATTTAAATCAAGTTTGCATCATAGTAGGGTTTTTCATTTGATATTGTATTTCATTTTCTTTTCGAAGCCCTAGCTTGGTGGTGAACCCCCCATTCATCCTTAATTATTCTCTAAACATATCCTAAGGTACCCTATTGTCAGATCTCTTCCTTCATTCTTCATTGAGTTGAGGTCTGTAGGGCATCCTTGAATGTTAGTTGGAGAAAAGTGATGTTCTATGTCTAAATCCATAAAGCATCCATTTTTCATCTAATCACCAACAATAGCCAGAAGATCATCGAACTCTTTCTCCCACCTCTCCCACCTCTGAAAGGCCCTGGCCAAGGAAGTAATCATGTACCAATGTTCTTTGTTCTCCACCTTCCTAGGCCACGTAGTCTATTGTTCCAACACCTTGCCTTCTAGGATTTAAGTCCTCTCCTTAGCAGTAAGCAATTGCCCTAAGAGCCATTTCATAATATCTTTCTAAACATTGATAGTATCAATAATTTCATTCAACTTTTTTCTTATAGGGTCAGTAGGAAAAAAAATAGTCCTAGGAAAATTCCTATGTTCATCCAAGCTGACACACAAGTTGGGAGTATTATGAGGGCTAGGGTTAGCACTAGGCAAGGTGTTCAGGACCTCCGAGTTGTGGCCCTGAGCCAAGGAGTTAATAGGGGAATTAGCTGATGTGGGGTTCCACAAATCATCATCATTAGTGTTATCAGACTCCCCTAACCCAGAAGAAATGGTTGTGAGTGTAGGATCAAACAAGGGTTTGCAATTGATAGGGATGGGAAGGGTATTATCATTAGCAGGGGCTTTACCCTAGGCCCGGGTATTGCAACAAATGGTAGGAGGATTTTCGTCGATAGTGATAGAAGGGTTAGGATCCCCCAAGGGAATAGTGAGGTCTAGAATAGTTAAAGTATTCTTGTGCACAGTAGTAGGAGAGGGAAGCAAGGCCTCATGATACTTACATAAATGTAGGATTAAGCCCTGATGTGGGGGAAGTTTCTTACTTTTGACCTGGACATTCCTAATGGACTACTCAAGCAAAGGAATAATCCAAAAAGGGAAATTCATCTTAATATTATACTTGAGGTGATTGAGCATGGAGAAAAGGTTGGCATGGAAGCGGAAAAAACACCCTTCTAGAGTGACATACCTCATGAGAATCTCAGCTATAATGCTCCAAGCACTAGGAAGGTACGTGCAATAGAAACCATTCTACAATCTACTAACCTTCTCACCCTCTATTAGGAACCACTTCATGTCCTACTTGTAATGGATCTTGGACTTGTGTGGAAGAGAAATCCTCTACAAAGAAAGCCTTGTGACATGCGCTATAAGTCTAGGGGTCACCAAAAAAGAAACAACATCCACAATCACAGTCCCATCTATCCAAGAATTGTTGAATTCCATGGATAAGTTGGAGTTAACACCGTACATCCCTTACACATACGAGGCTAGTTTTCCGCTTTCAAGAATCGCTTAGACCTCTTTGTCTTTCTTCCAACCATCACAAGTAGTAGGTTCCTCTTAAACTAAATCACCACCCATCATGCCACTCACAAAAAATAAAACACAGAAAAATTGAAAATGGAGATGGTTTTTCAAAAACTAGATCTAAAGTAAGTAACAATGACCCATCAAAGCATAATTAATAAGCTTAAGTTTCCATAGATGAAAAGTGTGGCAACTATCAAAACGAGCTAACAAAAAATCCATCTTGATCTCAAAATGGTCATCCGTTGACATCATTACAAATTAAATCAAGAACCTGACTGGGAATATGGTGGATATTATCCCATTTTACAAAATTAGGAGTAAAGGCTCCTAAATATGCTAAGGCATCAATGACTTTATTACTAATCCTAAACATGAGATACACTCTTCAATTCCCAAGGGAAATCATTAGATTGAGAGCTGAGGACATGAGGTCCTAAAGAGTCTAGTTGGGACAAGCAAGTCCAATCAGCATAAGAACCATATTCCTTGAGTCCCCTTCAATGATTAAGTTAGGGAACGTAGCTTGCATGGGAATTTTGATTCCATTGAAAGCCTCTTCCACCTCAGCAAAACTGGAGGATTGTGTCCCCAATTTAACCATATATGCCATCACAAATCTACCCCTATGGTCCTGAAAGATCCTACCCCCACCCGCTTGACCTGGATTGAGTTTGGTCGAGTTGTCAAAATTGAGGTTAAACTAGCCAGGCTCAGGGGAACCAAGGTATACTACTTTTTTATAGATGAATAAGTGATCTGAGTGAATTGAGGGTCCTAGAGAGATTCCAAGCAAAGGAAATCAAAATCTCTAGGTCAATAGGATTTATTTTAGGCTTGTAGGGGGTAGAAAAGATCAATTAAACAATCTAGCAGATAATTTGGTTTTCCACCACCTACCATGGGGAGCTTTTGTTTCTAGATACTCTGTTATTACACTTCTTCGAAAGTTCCTGGGAACTAGTGACAAAAAATGATTTCCACCACAACTCAACAAGTAGAGGGTGATAATTGGTGTAATTAATTATTAATTACACTTAACATAAGTTTACTTAGGATTTATTTAATTCCTAAGATATAGGATCTTATCTTTATCTTATCGAGCTATCTTGTTGCTCAAGATAAGATTAGGTTTAGGCATCTTTGCTTTTATAAAGCAAATTATCTCTTGTAATTAATTGGTCTTTTCGAATATATCAAATTGCATGTTTTTATGCAATCTCTGCTTTTTCGTTTTCCTCTTCTGTGGAAGGTAATTTTCAGGTTTGCAATCAGATCTTGGCTATTCTAACATGGTATCGAAGCTTCCGGGTTGTGGATTCCTTCCTCGATCCGAGGGTTTTATTTTTGGCTTGAAGATTTTTTGGTGCAGATTGGGGTTTCAATAACGCCACAATTGAGATCGAAGGCTTCACGGATGAATTTCAACTATAAATTACCATATTAAAAAGTTGTTTTTGAAGAAATTTTTTGTCTGGACAACATCCCAAGTGGTACGATTTTCAATTTTTGCAAAAAAAAATATTTTGTTAAATATTTTTCTGCGCATTTGTATTTGAAATTTCGGGGTGAAATTTTTAATGGCCTAAATTTATTTGTGAAAATTTTGGGGCAAATATTTCTCTAAATATTCAGGCCATATTTAAATTTCTGTGGATATTCTCTGCATTGTAGTCCACGGATCATACTAGGGTCACATCTTTGTCAGTAGCATCATCGGTGGTTCCATCGTACTAGTCTATGTAGTTATCAATTCCGGGAAATAAACTTGATTTTTTTTAGCAGGCTTCTTCATTTATTCGCCAGCTTGAGGGTTTACTTCATCAGTGGCTACGTTCATTTGTTCCTTCCATGGGTACTGGTTACATGTCCATGGGTACAAAAGTTCCTGTGTCAGATCCGCAGTCGGGTACTTCCTATCGACTGTCAGATCCGCATATCGCCGGTGGTCGCTATCATATCCATCGAAGGGGGTTTGTATTGAATCAGCGAGCCTTCTTGCTAGTGTCAGCATATAATTTAGATCTGAGTCACCCACATTGCAGGGTTGCTGGCAAATCTCCATCGGCCCGTCCACTGTTGACATCATCTGCAAAGTACGGGTACTTGCCTCTGTTCTTCGGCGTACACTGCCTTTTCGTGCAAGGTACTTTGACAGTGCTTTCTTTATTTCCATTGGAAGAGTCTTTATTATTGGGATATTCTCCTATCAAAGCGGCATTTTCTCAAAGCGGTACGAAGGCATTTATATTTGGTTGGAGTTTATTTGTTTTAAAGATTTCTATAAATCTTTGTATAAAAATTGCCAAATTGGCCGACGGTTTATGTTTAGGCCGACCTTTATATTCGGTGATTTTTATTTTGCTTTGCTTGGTGGTGTGGTCACATGGAGAACCGAATTGTAGCCCCAGGGTGCCGAAATATTACACCTATTTAGCCTACTGATTATTTGTATTTGCCCCCAAGTGCCTATTTATAGGCCTTTTTTTCATTTTTCCATAACTTTCGCATACGGAGGCAAATTTCAAACAAAATATCGACGGAAAGGTGAAGACCTGAATTTTTCAGTGGTGCAGATATTTTGCAGAGATTTTGCAGTTTTGTGCCTCTTTTTCAGGTGAAGCCCGATCATCGTTTTTTGCTTCCGAGCTCATATCTTTGTGCTCAATCCGATTTTCTTCAATTTCGAAAGTGGTTTCGCCTCTATACAGATCGAGGTCATTTATAGAAAATTTTCAACTTTTTGCATGCATTCATTTTTGTTTCATGCTCTAGGTTTGCATTTTCACCCTATGTTTCTGTAATTTTGCATTATCTCCTTATGCAATCATTGGGTATTGTAATAAAGAACTGATATAAAGTTCCATTAAGGAGGGTTCTTGCATTCATCTTTCATTTTGGTGACAACTCGCATGAGTTTGTTTGGTTTCCTGTTGTCTCCTTTTAGCTTCTTTCTTGCTTAGCTAGACACATCGTTGGTTGTTTCAGTTCACACTTCACATTGGGATTTTATGATTCTTGATCCTCATTGGTTCAAATCTTTCCCATTTGAAGGCCATGTTTTATGGTTACTGTTCCATAATCTTGATGGTACTCATCCTATGGACAGTTTTAGTTTCAGTTTAGCATCGGCTTTCAGAGACACAACTTCCAGATTTGTCATCATTATGGGTCCATTCATCTACTGTTGCTTACAGATTCCAGAGTTGATCCAGTATGTGAGTTTCGAGTGTTCCGTGGCATCGGGTCTTTTGTTGCTTTATCATGATTCCTTGAGTCAATCAGTGACTCTCATTCGTTTCAGAGTATACAGAAGAATATTTCCTTGCTTGCCTATATCAAGTTCCAATGTTACTTCTACAGAGTTCTTCCAATGATTCTTCGCAGTTCATCTCGAGGGGGTTTCTCTCTCTTTACATTTGTACATGAGTACCTGATCAGGCCTTGTTTGGACTCATATTTGCATAATAATCTGCTTCTCCCTAAGTTGCACTTATGGGGGGTGTTGGTGTAATTAATTATTAATTACACTTAGCATAAGTTTACTTAGGATTTATTTAATTCCTAAGATATAGGATCTTATATTTATCTTATCGAGCTATCTTGTTGCTCAAGATAAGATTAGGTTTAGGAATCTTTTCTTTTATAAAGCAAATTATCTCTTGTAATTAATTGGTCTTTTCGAATATATCAAATTGCATGTTTTTATGCAATCTCTGCTTTTTCATTTTCCTCTTCTGTGGAAGGTAATTTTCAGGTTTGCAATCAGATCTTGGCTATTCTAACATATACATCGGAGGGGACCATCAGTCCAAAATAACATGCACATCCCTTTTCCAAGCCCAATAGACTTTGAAAAGGTACAAAATTCTCTACCTAACCTACTAAGAGAAGGGGCAGTAAAAAAAAAAGTGAGTAATGGATTCAACATTATTTTTATACAAGAAGCAACGGTTCCCAAGTTGAATGCCTTTTTTCTTCAAATTATCTAGAGTGAGGATCCATTTGTGACAAACAACGAACCAAAATAATTTGACTTTAGGTAAATTAATGCCATGCCATATATGCCTTCAATCAAACAAAGGATTATAGGAACTCAATAAAAGGTTTTAGCCAATCTTAAAAAATAGATGTCGTCCTTAAAATTATTTTAGACCAATGAGTCAAGCAGGTCAGAGGGAAGAACTTGTGATTCTTGATAGTTCTAAGAAGTTCTTCAGTAGCTATTTGTAGGGGAGTCAAACCAATTTGGGTCAATCTTCCATTTAGGGGGGTCAAGAGAGAATTGGACACATAGTCTAAAAATTTGTCACCTAGCCAATTGCAAAGGTCTTGATGAACAACATATAAAACTGGGTTGATGTCAGGAATATGAGTAGACAACCATTTATCATCCCAAAAAGATACTAAATTTCTTGATTTGACCATCCAAGAGGCCCCAAGAGAAAAGAGATTTCAAGTTTTTAAGAGGTTATTCCAAATCACTGAACCAAAAGATAGGACCTCATTGCTCAATAAGGAAAGAAAATGAAGACCCTGCAAATACTTATCATTAAGCTTAGTAATCCATTCATATTAATTGTTAAGAAGCTTCCAAGATATTTTGGTGATATGACCCATGTTCATCAATCTGGTTTTCCTCAAATCCAACCCCCCATAACATTTCTTGGAGCACACAGTGTCCCAAATGACCAAGGAGAACCTTATCTTTTCCTCAGTACCTGACCACATGAATTTATGCTGTATTTTTTCAAGTTTCTTTGACCACACCATGGGCATAAAAATAGAGACATAAGGTACACAACCAAACTTTGAAGGGTGGATTTAAGAAGGGGGAGCTTACCAACATTACTGAGACAGACCCCTTTCAACAGAGCAAGTTTTCTTTGAACCCGTTCCAATAGAGTAGGCCAAAAATAATTGCCAACCTTTCCCACTGTAAGCGACATACCCAAATAAGTTGAAGGGAGGGAGAGAATTTTACATTGAAGAATTTTGGAAATCCTAGCTTGGAGAGCAAGATCAACATTCTAGAAAAAAATAACACTTTTGTTACATTTCCTAGAGGCCAAAACAAACTTAGACAGGGTGTCCATCCAACCCTTAGCCTCTACCAAGGTGGATGCCCCCATCAAGATAGTATCATCCACGAATTTTTGATGGGATATTGGGCTAGAAATAGATGAAGGGGAAAATCCCTCTAGAGAATTATTCAAAAATTTGTATTCAAAATTGCAATCAAGAACTTCGACCATAAGAAAAAAAGATACGGGATAGTAGATCACCTTGATGAATTCCACTAGAAGCTGATAAAAATCCTTGCAGAGTACCATTGATAATCATTAAGTATTTAGGAAAAGTCACACAGCTCTGGATGAGATACAACAACTTACCAGAAAAGTTGAAACATCTCAGAACTTCAAAAAGGAAGTTCCATGTCAGCTTATCATAGGCCTTGGAGATGTCTAGCTTGAGTGCCATACATTTCTTTCAGCTTCTATCCATAGAGTGGATGGTTTTGTGCACCAACATGATAGCATCCATTATTTTCCTCCCATGCACAAATCCTTTTTGATTGGAGTGTATCATCTTGTTCAAATGAGGTTTCATGTAATTGACCAAAATTTTGGAGTAGATCTTGTAGAGTGTGTTTCATAGACTGATGGGTCTAAATTTAGTCAACTTGTTAGCCCCATGATGCTTGTGGATAGGAATAATGAAAGTGTTGTTGAAGTCCTTGAGATATTTTCTAGTATACAGGAATTCAACCAGTCTTCGTGACATCCTAACCAACTATATCCAAAAACATTTGAAAGAAGAAAGGTGGAAATCCATCTAGGCCCAAAGATTTGAAAGGGTTGAGGGAAAACACCATCTTACGAATATCCTCCTCTTGAGTCATGTCTTCCATGGTTGAAACATCTTGCCTAGAAAGGGCCATCAAAATAACATCAAGGATATCACCTACCAAAACCTCAATTGGGTTAGGGTTTAGAAGATTGTTGGAAAAATACACACTCGCATGGGCCATATCATCCTCACTAGACACAATAGAACCATTAGTGAGGATCAATTCTGAGATGGTCTTACATTTCCTATGTCACGTCGCATCATGTGAAATAATTTGGAGTTTTTCCCCCCTTCTCGGAGCCATTGATTTCTAGACCACTACTTCCAATAGACCTCGTCCTTCATGATAATGTTATGAAGTTCACTAAGAAAGGTATTTTCCTTATCTATGAGATCCTCCTTAAAGCCCAAATCCAGGATTTTTTGAAAGTCACAAATCTGGTCTTTGATAGACTTCTTTTTTCCAAAAATATTGCTAGATTTTCTTACTAGAGACTTCAAAATTGCCTTTGAGATTCTTGAGTTTGAGGGAAAGATTAAACATAGCAGAACCACACCCATGACCCGCCCAACAAGAGGCTAGGATATCCCTAAACTAAGGCTAATAAATCCACATAAGTTCAAAACAAAAAGGCCTTTCAACCAAAAGTGGAGTACATCAACGAAGAATCAATGACAAGTGATATGAACCCACTCTGATGACAGAGGACAAGGATAGTGAATAATTGTCCCAATAGGAGGAGAGAAAACACTGATCAATTCAAAATTGAATAAGGTTTTCCCTTGACCATTTATTAGACCAAGGGAATGAGCAACATTCCAAATCAAAATCTGTCAATCCATCATCAAGCGAAAAGGATTTTAGGTCTATCATGCTATTTGACAAATCCTAAATACCCCATTACTTTTCATAATGGAAAAGAGGGGAGTTGAAATCACCCATAACCATCTAGTTGCAATGTAGGAATTTATTCCTACAACTAAGCAGATCAAGCAAGGTGGACCTCTTGAGAACCACATTTTTGGGTGCATAGACATTAGATAGCACCTAGTACGGAAGATCGCCATTTTGGGAAAAAACAACATTGAGATAAATTTTTTCTTTACAGACAAGAGAACCATTGAGAAAGGGTTTCCAAATAGTAAGCAAACCACTAGAAGCCCCAACAACATCCACCACCAAGAACTGGGCATTAGGCCAGATAAACTTACCAGACTTATCAAAATTTGTAACAATCATTTTGGTTTCTTGTAAGAGAAGAACATCATGCTTAAACTCTTTGATGAAATACCTAACAATATACTTCTTCTGAAGGTTATTCATCCCTCTAATGTTCCATGATAGGATCCACATTTATTGTTATGTCTGGAGATGACTTGCTCAAAGGTTTCCTGATTTCCATTCACAATATCCTTAGTCATGCTTTTCTATCTGGCGACTTTGCTAGGTTTTCTACCAACCTTAGCTCTCATCTTAGCATCCATCATTTTTTTGAGTGTTGAGTAAGGGGCCAATATTTTCTAGGGAAGGAGGAACAATATAGGGCATAACAAAAGAGACCGAAGGTGGAATATCATTCGTCACAAGTAGTGGGTCAACTTCACATAATAGGGGGGACAGGCTCAAGGGAGAGTCCATTGGGAAAAAAAAGAGGGCTCAGGGAAAGACACAGATCAGCCACAAGGGAGGGGAGTAGCCAGATTGGAAACAAGATAGCGGAAACTAGCTTAGCCAGATCAAGTGCTATGGGTGGAGGAGGGGCCAACAAGCCAAACATGGAATCCTCACTAGAGGGGGGAAAGGGGGACACTTGGGTGGATCTGGGCTGTGGGGGAGACAACTTCACCTCTAAGGGACCCGTAGTACCAAAGAAAAGAGGAAGGGATGTTGCAACCTTGTTTCTACCCATAAGGAGCCTGAGTAAACCTTGAGGTAAAGCATTGCAAAGGTGACCAAAAGAAGAAAAATTATGACAGAAATGAGTAGAGTTTTCATATTCAATGGTTTGGGAACACTTACCAAGATGAGATTCTAGAATAATCAAGGTCGGGGGGACCTTAGTCATCTCAATACTAACACAAAAGAAGGAAAAAACCAGCCTAGAATGCTCCTTTCTGAAATAATCCAATGGAATGAAGTTTCAAAAGGATTTGGCCACACCAACAATGATTTCCTCATCCCAGAACTCCAACGGAAGTCCTGGGAGACAAACCTAAGTAGGCAAAGTAGTCACCAAGTGAGTTGATAGGTTGAAACTGGGTCACAATTTACACAAGGATAGGCTTTGCTTAATGATGAACTAGGCCCCCCCCATGAGAGTCGCCATGCATTCCTCATGAAGATTAAAGTTAAAACAAAATAGGCCTTTCAAGAGAGTAGAAACATAGAAGGAACCTTTAACAACACATTTAGAAGTAGCCCATTTGTGAACCGATTCAATGCTTGGCCTTCCTCCAACAAACCTACCAATAAGAATTTTTTCCATTTTAGTAATCATTATGTTCAAAGATGGGTTCAAGATTTTTAAATTCATGCCCTTCTCAGAATGCACCGACTAAACCCCATCTCTGATCGCACTATGATTTTCAACGACATCTTTTGGAAAAAAATTCCAGTTGGGAGGAGGAGGTACCACCGTAGAGGGGACAAAATAGACTTGGATGACTCGTGAGAATATTTGGGAGCCCTACTTTGACTGAAAAAGATGCCATAATTCCATTGCACCAGTGGATAGGAGCCAAGAGATTCCCACCCAACACCACCCACTCTGCTCATTTCAATACTTTTCTTTTTAATGGAATTAAATTTGTTTATGAAAACTAATTATTTATATTATTTTAAAAAGAATTTTGGAATATAATAATTTTGGTTGAGACAACATAATTTTTTGTAGAAAATCCTCTTTCTAAGGATTGTTAGATAAAATTTTCATGTAATTCTAGTTTACAAGGCGACTACTATGAAATTGTTTAGTATTTCTCACATGTCAAGTGACGGTCAACTTCAAAGAGTGGGATACAAAATACCGATGCATTTGATATGACAGATTAATAGTAGAATATACATAAATAACTTGAGGTAAATTATGTCATATTCTATTCTAACTATTGACCAATGAGAAATGAAAATTGAAACTTTAGATAAATAGTTATAGTGGTTCCATGAAGGAACACTATACTACTAGGATAACAAATTGTCAATTAACCAAGATCCTCCTCAATATGTAGTTGAATAACCAAGGAAAAAACTAATAATATATTCTAAGGAATATTTATTTATAAGAGCTTAAGACCATTCTACGTCATTTACATGCAAAGTATAAGGGATTAAGCACAACAAATTGACAAGAAACTAAATATTTTGTGTTGTATTACTAAAATATGAGTTTGTCACATTTGTAGCATAAAGAAAACCCTTTTAAACTCTATGGATCCAATGAAAACCTATCCATAAAGGATAAAAGCTATACAGTTAAAACTACCTCTCCCTAATCTAGCTATTATCTTCTCTTCTTTTTCTCATCCAAATATCCCATTTTCTTCTATTTTATTAAATCAAATATCTTGGAGGAGTTACCCTCATTTAAAAAACATATTAGAAGAAACCATAAAAAATTAAACCTTTGGGTCATTATGAGCTTTACAAAAAATAACATCAATTTGTTCATCTCACTAGTTGGGACAAAGACTTTGGCAATGGTGAATGAAGAGAATGTAGATCCATCATTAAGGTAATACCAAATCACATCCCATCTATTCCAAAGTATGTCAAAGCATCATAATTTTCTTATATTTAAAGTTAAGGTTGAGGAAACTTTAGCCTCTACTATTTTTAATTTTTCAACCATTAGATCATTGAATAATGAGCACAAGATAGAAATCGCATCAAATCCTCCATCAAGGATAGATAAAATTTAGGTTCATGAAATATTAATCAAATTGGTTCTTAAATTCTCTTAGAGAGGATAAAACTCTTTAAAATTCATGAGGTTGGTTACTATAGGGTCCACACATGATATTGAGTCTAGTGGGACCTCCAAACTTTTCAAATTTGAATTGCCTATGTCCTCTTTGGCTAGCAACAAAGGTTAGGTCTGCTCCCTACCAAATCTACCCGGGGCCCATCTTCGCCAAACTAAAAAATTTAAACTTAGAGTTTTTCACGTAAATCCATGTGGTAGAATTTTTTTGGGACATATTTTAGTAAGTATGCTCAGTTTCGTGCTTCCAACATGAGTTTTGATATGTCGTTTAATGCATTTTTTACTATGATTGAGCTAGATTTGGTATTCCAAAAAGTTGTAAATTTCAAAAATATAAGGGAAACCCATTTCTTATTTTGGTCTCAAGTGTCTCTATTTCTAGTTTCATCAAAATACAAGCTCAAATGATGGATTATTTTAATGCCTTTCGAGTGCAGCAAAGGCCTCCAACAAGCTCGTTTACAAAGTAGGTACCAAATTTTGGCTTGCTAAGCAAGATTCAATTACAAACCTATATTTTATTTTATTTATTAAGCTTGATCACAAAAAAATATGGTTCCAAGAGTTCCCATTTGTGTGCATGTTTGTGTGCAATGAAGGTCCACCATTTTCTCGACAAGGTAAATTGAATTATCTATTTTACAACTTTAAAATTTTGTAAAATTTTGGGCATTTTAAATGTTTTAAATGTTGTGAGGGGCCTTGAAAATCATTCTTAAATGTTTTATGATGAAATTAAAGTTGAAAATATGCACCCAAAATCATTCCTTGCAATGCCACACAAGTAGAAAGAGGGGTTTTAAGAGGGGCGTGGGGATGTGGGTAAGCTATTTTGGGGAATTTTTGAGGTTGCTAAGAGCTTATATTACTACTAAATATGTGTCTTATCCCTATTTGAATACTTGGGGGAGCTTTTTAACCATTTACATTGAAAAATTGGTTGCTTTAAAATGCTCAAAAATTGTTTTTCACACCCAGATGCAACAAAAAATGACTTGCACAATTACAAATTGATTAACAATTTCTCACACCTTTGGAATTATTTCAATGTTATTTAAAACATTTTTAAAATGCCCTTCACCATAAAAATTCCCAATAAAATTTCTAATGACCTGTACATGGTTATTTTACAATGATATCCTTTTAGATGTTTTCTCTCTATTGCAAGGTGAGTGAAGGAGGTTTCAACCATTTGAGTATTGATTTTGAGTAGTATTGTAAAAGGTTTTCTTTACTTGAGAATGTCAAATAGTGTGCAATGAGAAAAGTTCAAAAGTAAAGAATTAAAATGCAATCATTTGCAAATGGAAAAGAAAAAATGAGATTATTGTAGAAAAAATACATAGGTAGGAGGATTACTAGTTAACTATTTGACAAAATATTAAACCAATTGCAGATGAAATTACTACAAGTTAGTTGTTTAAATTAACTAAAAAATTAATTTCAAGGATTCAAGGTATTACGAAAGTTCCATGGTTTAAAATACATAGTAAAATGCATTATTTTACTACTAGGGAAATGGGTATTTACCCAAAAGTGATATTTTACACTTGCCAAATGAAAATGCAGTTGTAAGTGTGTTTTTACATATAGGTAAAAATGTTGCATGAGAATGAAAGAAAGCAAAATGACAAAGAAAATTTAGTTGCAAATAGAGGAAAATTGAGGATTAGGATAAAATGGAATATTCCAAATTCCAAATCTAAAGGTTCTACTTGTAATAGGTGTTAGACAAAGATTCAATATGAGATTTCTTATCTTCTTTAAAATATAATTTATGTCTCATTTGTAAGGGTTCTAATTTTTTGGGAGGCTCTTAGCTTTATGTTTTGTTTTCACCATGAAAGAGGCTATGTATTGTAATTTGTTGGATGCTAAGGGTAAAGATCCATATGTTATAAGTCCACATATTGTAATGCTCCTATCGCTTGAATGTAAAGATATGAATACATACTATTACGCAACTGTCTCCATGTTTGAGATGTAATATATTTTGAATTAAAATAAAAAAGTTAATGAGGTTCTTCAAACAAATTTGTTGTTTGAGTAATCTTTTTTTTTCTTTTCATTCAAGGATTGGTGTAAATGCTTGCAAGTAGGTAATGAGGGTATTATATTTTTAGGTGGATTTCTAAGTAGAATTTCATGACAGGCTTAAGTAGACCTTTCTTTCATAATGCGATAGAATTTTGTTGATCATCAAGATTATGTTATAGTATTATGATATGATGTGCATGATATGTGACTCTATAGCCTGATGTAGGAAATGGTCTTGCAAAGTTGTCTTTCCCCATCCTCATAAAAAATATTCAAATACATTCAACCTAATAATGCTTTAGTTTTATGTTTATTTTGTGTCTCAACTTCATGCCTCTAATGAAATGAGAATAAGGGTTGTACCATTATTTGAGACAGCCATACACACTCTTCTTGTGTTTTATGAAGTGTATCTACTTTACATTGTGTTATACAATAAATTAGATATCTACATCTAGTATAACATATGATCACCCTCCTAGGTTCTGGAGAGCTTGAACTAGAGGGGACAAAAGTGTGAAATCCATCGCTCATTCATTGGCCACTAATCTTGAAGTTCTTAACCATAAGGATTGGCTATCCTTTAGATAATTTTCAAGTTTCAAATTGAAAAAGCACCGAAAGATTGAAAAATCTAATGGGGATATCAGAGGAGTATCTATTTGGAAAGAGTCAAGAATTTTGTGAGTCTAAACATCTGGTTGAGATATTGAAGTTTTCAGACCTAGAAGAGGTTTTGTTGTAGTAAATTTAAAAGAATTTTTGTGTGACTCTACTATTGGAGAAGAATCATAATCAAATTAAGATTTCAAAGTGCTTCATATTGTTTGGAGTTTAGTCCTCTATGAAGAGAGGTGGTGAATCTGTCAAATGAACCTGATGAAGATGTAAAGAATATTTTAGATCTATAAATATTTCCAGTCAAGAAAGAAAATTTGTAGCAGCTACAACATATCCAAGTATTTTTATGTTTTTGTTTTTATAAAGAATAATTATATGTATGAAAGCCATCTTTGAAAGGTTTGATAAAATTGGATCCTTATTAAGTGAATCAGCAAGATGATGAACCACTATTTTTTTCTATGAAACATACAATTATGTGTATGATATGATGTAAATAACAATAAAAAATCAATCCTAACTGCTATAATAATAATGAGGGATGTTTAAAGAGGCTGAAACAATGTGTACCTTGTTGAAAAAGTGTTGTTTCAAGGTCACTAAGGACTCATTCACCCAACGTGGTGAATGGGTCTCTGTTAGGGTTTCTAAAAACTGATTTCTAAGTTTTGTTCTTCAATGTCTACACTTCCAGCTCCCAAAAGTTGGAAATAAATATTGTAGTGCTCTTTTCGTGATCTTGCAATGTAGATGAAAATTTGGCTTCAATCTTGTTCTCCACTTGATATTCAACCTAAAAATATGCAATCACACATCAAACCAGAGAATTTTTTTTTGAGTGTTAGGTAATTTGGGTTTACCTTTTTCAAACCCGGTTTAGGTAATTAAACCTTGTGATGAAATAATGAAATATGAAAATGAAACATGAACATGAACATGAACAATGATACCTTGAATGAAGTCTTTGAATGTAAATCAGCAATCTAACATAAAGTGGCCATGAAGAATGTAGATCTTGATCTTGAAATGGATGTGAAACAATGCTTGCAAATGGATATTCAATACTACATCAACACACTAGATCAACAAGGGTATGTGGAAGAGCATGATGGGCCAAAAAGTGGCGATATGATGGGTATGTGTAGGGTATGTGGCTGATAACTTTTTTTAACCCAAAATTGATGAAATGAAAAGGGTTTTGAAAGGAGATTCTCATCTTTCCTTCAATATAAATTATGATTTACTTTGAATTTAATAAATAATTATCATTAATTTTCTATTTGAATTACGACTAAAGTCCTAATTGATAAGATGATTGAGAAACATCTATAGCTTTCAAACAATATCACATTTTTTGAATTTGAAACATGTGTCACATTCTATGCTTCGCATACTATAGGATTAAAAAAAAAAAAAATGAATTTCATGAAGTTTTGACCAAGTTAAGGTGGTCAGACATATGAGTTTTTATATTTTTTTAAGTTGTAATAAAAAAATCATAATTAATTATTTACTTGGAAAAAAATATTAAAAATATATTCATCACATCAAGACATGAGTCCTCTACTTATATCTAAAATACTATTAAAAAATATTATCATTTTATTGTTGTTAGGGTGGTTAGACAAACACCTACTTCTTATTTTTCCCTTGAAATTTAAGTACTACTGCATTAAAATTTCAAAAAAAATCCAAATAGATTTTGTTTTTAAATAAACCTAGTAGTTTAGAAACTACATTCAATTTGCTACAGATTCTATTCTTAAATATTTTTGAAATAATATAGATAACTTATTCAATTTTTTATGTCAAGTTGCCTAACTCTGATTTTGTTGAATTTTTCACCACTTAAGGACTTGTTTTTTCCATGATGATCCTGCACATACCCACAACATGCTTGATGCTCTATAACTTTGACATGATGATATGATATTCAATTGCTACAAGAAGGCTTCAATAATCTTCCCTTGAATTCCTTTAAAATTCTCTTGAAGTTCTCTATAATGATCTTGTGAATGTACCTATGGCAATAGAAAATGTATCCCTCTACATTTTCATGCTTGTTTGGGCACTCCTTATTAATTTGAGCTTAATGTTTCCTTGATTTAGTGTTGTAATGTATTTATCACATTCACATTAGGTCTTGGGCCCTTGTAAACTAGATGGACATAATTGTACCTTATTTAAGGTGTTATAAAGTGTATCCTAACACTTTCACACTAATCTAGGGTTTTCATTATTAATTGGGCTTCTTTATTCCTTATTTTTCCTTATTTTGCAACCAAAAGCCTTAATTAATGCATATTTTGGAGGATAACCTTGACATAAAATAACATCCAATCATTAATTCAAGTGGTTTTGTATTGTGTGGCCCAAATTTAGTGATCTATACTCACACACCACCTTGTGCATATGGGTCCCACCAAAGTTTTGGGGCCTCGATCTAGATTTCAAATGAATCTAAGGTTTTCTTGAAAAATGTGTCTCATAGCCTAGCCTAATGGGACTCGTACACTACTTCTGGTGTATGAGTCTTGTTTGCCTTATAATTAAATTAAATTCAAATTCTTGATGGGATTTTATCTTCCTAGATTTGATGTCAGCATGTAGTGTTGTAATTTTGGGAAATTTGGCATAAACAAGTATAAATACAAGACTTTCACTCATTTTTCTTCTAACAAGCAATCAAGTGGCCTAAGCTTTCAAGTATTCATGCATTCTAGTAAATTTGAGTTCATAAGAGAATTTAAGTGTTTACAAGAGCATTCAATAATCTTCAAGAGCTACTTATCAAGTGTTTTGAAGCATTATTCAAGTATCAAGCATCATGTCAAAGTCATCATGCATCATATATTTTTTTAGCTAACAATTGTGATGTAGGGTTTCATGATTCAAGCAAGCATTCAATTCAATATCTACAACATTCAAGCAAGATTCAAGATCTACATCCATTAGAGCCTTTTCATACATGTTTTTAACATTTTATTCCAAGGGTTTGGTGAGTTGCAACATTATATTTTGTTCATTCATCATTCCTCCTTTCCAGTTCATTTCATTTCAAGGTTTGATTGCCAAAACAGGGTTTGACCAAGGAAAACCCCTATCCACTAACAAAACAATATTTTTTCTTGTGTTTAGTGTGTGATTTGTACATCTAGGTTGAATACATATTGAAGAGAAATATTGGAAAGAAGTTGTCAAAGTTGTAAAGTTTTCCAAGTTGACACCTTTTTTAGGATATCATTAAAAGATAACTACAAAGAAGAATTCAACAAATTAGATCCATAAATTAGGTTGAGAAGATAGAGAAAAGGTTAAAGAGTAGATTTAGATCCTTATCCTCCAAAAAATCCAAGCAGGACTAATACACCACTTTTGGCATCTAAGTCCTATTGATCATGATGTTAGTCACACACCAATAGTGCAGATAAATCCTCATAGACATACCATGTGAACCTATCTTTACTTGAAAGAATGAACTAGGACAAACTAAATCTTCACACTGACTCAACTTAATCCCATGGCTCATTTAAGTCAGGTCTCAACCATACTAGGTTCACATCAATGTTCATTGTGGCAATGTTGTTAATCATGAGGGGTAAACATAAATTTTTGGTTCTAAAGGAATCATAAGGTTTGGTGAAAGATATTCTCAGTTCGGTCATCAGACAATTTCATGAAATCAATAGATAAGCAATAATATTCCATTAATTTCAAATAAATTTTCTATCACTTAAGTAGATTTAGCTTTAAGCATCTAACAATACAATGGAAACAAAAGATATGCAATAGAATTTCCATTTATTCATCTATCTTTTGGAACATTTTCTAAAATTTTGAAAATCTAATCTAAAACAAAGCAATAAAAAATACTTGAAAAGTAAAAGAGCTATTGGGTATTATCCACACATTCCCTAAGAATTAACCAAATCAAAGAAAACCAATATATAATTCACTAGATTGCTTCACAACTAGGCATAAAATGGTGTGAGATTTTAAAGAACGGGGGTTTAATTT
>VDFB02285561.1:0-19594 GCA_007258455.2 Sequoia sempervirens | reverse complement strand
CCATATTTTTGATAATATGTTAATGAAGGTTAAAAATTGATATTTTTGATAACCATATTTTTGATAATATGTAAAAATTGAAAGAATGAATGTTGTATGTTAATGAATGAATGTTATATGTTAATGAATGAATGCTATATGTTATTAATGGATGAATGAATGATTAATGCTATACGATTGGGTATGGGGAATTAAGAGTGATGTGAGGGGGGGAGGGCCAAATGAGCTTCCACCATCACGTGGTTAGCCCTATTAAGTAGAGAATATTAAACTATTCTCGAAACAAAGAGAAGCTCAATAAGGTAATGCACTTTTCAATATTTCATTATGCTGCACTTTTAAGCTTATGCGATTTTCATTAGTTCTCTTTGCTTTAATATGTTACCTTTTGTATTTATTTTACTTTTTAACACATCTCATATGTTACCCTGGATGACAACTTTTGCGGGGGAAGCTATCCACGGATGGATCCCGCGTCTGGGGATATACGAGTTTAGATTAGATAAACTTGGGATGTACTCATGTAGCGCACAAACAAAAGAGAAGAGCCCAACCATTTCAACAAAAGAATTGGCTTGAGACTGGTACGTGGTTCGAACTAGGTCTAGGTATGAGGGGTCTAGGAGAGAGCCCTGTAACACAGCTGGTATTAAATCATTAAACATACAGATATTGTAATTTTGTGGTTAATGCTAAAATCATCCACAATTCACTATGTGATTAGTTAGTGATCATGCCATGCCATTGTTTGGTAGGTTATTGATTTTGCAGTTGCTCCCAATAATCATCTCTAGTTGCTTACATGCCATTTGATCCATACGAGGGGCACCTTTCAATCTAGGTAGCAATTTTATAGATGGTTCTCTTATTTAGTGACTAATGGAATAAATGAGTGGATGAATTGCTCCTAGTAATCGCCTGTCATGTGCTTCATGCAGTGATGATAAAATAATTTCATTGGATAGAATTAATATAGTTATGTATTATATGTTGCTAGTTTAGTTTTTGGTTTGGGTTTAACTATTATTTTTATTCACCCAGGTATCATATGAGAAAGAACACACATATTTTGCTAGAGATCCATCACAAAAGTGACCTTCTCTCTCTCTCTCTCACACACACACACACACACACTCACTTTCTCGCTCTCTCACACACACAACTGACCAACAATAGAATGTACTATTTGGAAATCCTTAGTTGTGGATTTAATTTCTATTTGAACTCAATTGTAATCAGGTGGGCTTCATACGTTGCGGGAACAATACTTGTTTTGATTCGTGAGCTTGGTGTGCAGTTCAATGATGGCATCAACATACTTGTATGTTGTCTTTACACTAACTTTTGCCTGTAAAATGTTAAGAACATATTTTACTTTATTCCACTATGAGAGAAGAAGGTGACTATTAGATTTTTTCCCAAGGAGATCTTCACATATTTGAAATTTTACCATAAGTCTTCCATTTTTTCATTCACACCTATCTCAACTATTAAAATCGATTTTCTGATTAATCCTTTCAAATTAGTAGACAATTGTTTACTTTTTGATTGGTTAATGAGGGTTTTTGCAGGGATTCCACAACCTTAAGACACAAATTTGGGTCTCTAGTTTCCATGTGTGGGTTTTCAACACAATGCCCATATGATTTGGGACTTGCATTATTGTAGGTCATGTGAGACGTATCCAACAATTTCTATGATAGTTTTTGCCCAATTCTTCATTGTTGGGTCTTCTACCATTGTTCTTATAAGCTATTTACTCACTATATGTATCCAAGACCCATTGTTCACACATTTCAAATTGAAGAGATATAACATATCGGCCAAGTAGTATTTATGTCACCCTGATCATGTTTTATGTTTATATTGGCACGATACAATATATCGGCACAACAACTAGCAAGCTTCACTGATAAAAACATTGCAGGAATGGCCTACGTGAATGAGGAAGCACATTGTACAATATCAACATAGGTACATTGCATTCATACCGATCAACACAATAAATTGGGCTGTATATTTTGATTAAAAAGGAACAAATAGAGAATGTAGCACCACAAGAAATTCATATCGGCATAATTCATGAAATTTTCCCTGACAAAATACTCATTGGCCATCGGAAGCCTAAAAAGTGACAATTTCGATCTCATAGACTACTCCGATGAAGATAAAAGGCTCGTATTGGAGACACATTGTTTTTGTTCTACCGATGGGTTATTCAAGAAAGTAAAATATAGACTCACTCTGGATTTTAGCATGAGGTACACTGATATATTTCATCGGAGGAACACATTGATATCAGAACAATAGAAAATGGACTGCCTGACGAGACATCTTACACTGATAACATTTAGAACTTAGGAGAACATATCTCAAGTTATGCCGACATAGTGGATAAAATAAGGCACCATCGGTGAAAGTTTTACCAATGGAATTCATCAGTGGGAGTATCACCATCAGAAGTAATGAATAACTTTGGGCCCGATAGAACAAACTCTCTTTGGTAGGATTACATCGGATAAGCTACACCGATAAAGGACACAAGGAAAGACAAATACTTGTCAGAGTGACTTATACCAAAAGATACATTGGCCAAATTATTCATGCAAAAAACAAAACCCATACATATAACCGTGTTATGGAGGGAAGATGTTTGAACGAATATTTTTAAAAAAAACTGTAGGGTTTCACTGCAATTTCGATGAACATAGCCTAACGAACCACAAAAATTTGCGACGAGGTTGTTGTACATGTGACATAGTTTTTTTCGTAGTGGCAACGATGGTTTGCACCACCTTGTCAGAAAATGGACGAACATTTGGTGTTTTTTTTAATGATTTCAAATGGGCATTTTGCAATGTTTTGTATTTTTTGCATCAATAGATGGACAAAGTTGTGTTGATTTTGCGACGGACACCGCCAACATATTATGTGGAGCTGACTGACGATGTTGGGTTGTGGTTTCGACGTATAAAAATTGGTTGTTAAAGTGATGAAAACCCAATGACAAAATTTAAATTAGTGTTGCGTCGGTAAGTTGACAATATTTTAACGATATGTCACCAAACATTTGTCAGAATTTGTAGTCAAATACAATAATGATATTGCAACTCTCTAGCGATTCTAAAAAATAATCCTGCAATCCTGAAATTTGATGCCAAACTGAAAATTTTGAAGATTGTTTCTTTCAAAGATTTGCAAATTTCAACAAATTTCTTAACAATTTAAACCAGGCGAGAAAATCGAGTGTCTTCTCTAGCTATTAGCCTGGGAAGATCTTTCACTTCTGAAGCCAATCCTCTTTCAGACGTCACCCCACCTCAGAAAGGCTAAGAACTACATTCTCCAATAAGAAACTTATTTCCAAAAACTAAATCCAGCCTTCACAATTTGCTCCACCAAAATTATTTCATAATCTTTGCCTCGACTCTTGGCTCTTTGTTTGCCTGACTCTTCAATTTCTTTTCTTTTTTTAATTTTCAATTGTGACTTAATTTTCAATTTGCATTTTAATAGTCACATAAATATAATATTATTTAATTAATAACATTTCCTTTTGAATTTACATTTGGAGGGAAATATTAAATAATTAAAATAATATTATATTTTTCTCCATGTAGTGAAAACAAGACATTACAATTCCTCTTGTCTCGAAGATTGCTTGTCCTCAAGCAATCCACATCTACAAACCAAATTGAATAACACGATCCCAAATCAATATTGGAGGTTGCCAAGAATCTCTCCTGAAAATAGTTCCTTCTATTATTATTACCATATTGTTCATATCAGACATTCTAAAAATCAATTGAATGAAATAAATAAACTCTTCTTCAACATTTACTGAATCCCACATGATTCCAGGATTCCAAGAAAGTTGCAAGAAAAAACCACCATGGAAACGTTGTGCTACTCTAATTAAAATCATATGATTTGCATGCCTAAACTATGTCAATTCTTCCTGAAACTCTGAGAAGTGCTCATCAAATCTGAAATCCATGAAAATACTAAAACTAATACCATGGAACAAGAATTTCGAAAACAACTCAAGAAAATTCACTTCATCAACGAACTCAAATTTGAAATCAACTGAGTTTGGAAACATTGATGCATGAATATAATTTGAGAGAATCCTCACAAACAACCGTAACAATGATAAAAAAAACTCACCATCTAACTGCCAATCAGCTCTATCCAACTGACTTACCCAATAAATTCTCTGTTGTTGGTCAGGAATGGGACCCTCATTTATTTGCATACCTTGATTTTCCATTTCACGTAGAGTGAATGGGAAATGGACAATAGTAACATTATCATAATTCAGATCTTACATCAGTATTCCATTGCTAGAAATATCAAAATCCCATCCTTCATCACTAGCATCTAAAGGAATTCCTTCATCCAACTCAAAAAATAAATTTTCTTAGAACACATTTGCACCAAATTCAAACAAAGGATTATAAAAAAAATTGAAAATCATGCTAATTAAAATTTGAATTCTCTGTTCTTTCAGGACAATGATCCAAGTTATAAGTTTCTTTTATGTAATCAAGTTCTTCAATGACCTCTTGAATCTCTTCAACTCTTTCTTTGTTTTCTCGTTCCTTGAAATATGAGTAGCAACAAACTAATTTTTAACTTCTCTTAAATACTTTTGAACAACAAACAATTCAACCTTTTTTTGCTTGTTCAATTCCAAAGCCTCATAAATAGCTTTAGTAGCCTTGTCTCTATCATGAACTACATGCAAAAATCTAATTTGATTTACTCCAAAACATTCTTAATTGATTTCAAATCAACAAGGGAGATGTTACACACATCTAGATTCCTTGTCACATTATAAATCAAAATTTCCACATACCTATGTGTGTCATCAAGTTTAGACAAAGCCTAAACTTCCTTTTCAATAGATAATAAATGTTGATTGCTCCAATCATGACCTAGAGGTGAACATTGGCGAAGTGCTGCTATGAGGTGAAATGAAATTATAATTCTTCTTAATTGTGCTCCCAATACTGTCACAAATTTGTTGTGCTTCTCTCCTCTTCTCAACAATAGTATGCTCAAGGTCACTAGCTCTTTGCTTCAAATTAGTTTCAAACAAAGAGAAATCAGATTTGTGACCACTAGAACCAACTTCTCTGGTGTCTTCCTCAATGCATGACTCCTAAGAATAAATCAAATCAACATTAGTAATGGAAGAATTTTCAGCTTCTCTCATATGTTCGGTTTGGAATTCAAACCAAAATCCACCTGAATTGTTGAAATGAAAGAAAATCATTAGCTGATTGGAGTTTATCACCAATAGACATATTAATAATCTCCACTGGTTTTGCACTTGTGACTTCCTCAAATGTATCTAGAATTGTTGATGCCTCATTGCACTCATCCATAGTATGCATAGACAAATGCATGTTGAAAGGTATCTCCTCATTTATTTGCACTTCCTTCTTCAAGTAAGGCTTCAGTTTTCCCTCACACTAATTGAACAAATATTTGATCAACTTATCAATAGGTGAAGAAATCTTTCCTTCCTATTCATGAGCATCCAGTAAAAGGGATAGGACGGGTTGAGGAATGTTATCAACCTCTTTGATAGTTACAACTAGAATATCCCTTATGGCTGCAACTACATCCTCCTCTTGTTCACTCCAAGTTGAATGGAAGAGGTAATGAAAAAAATCATATATTTGATCTTGCATATCCCAATCTATGAGCAATATACTTGCATTGATTTTTGAAAACATCTTCGATATAGCAGCTGTTCTAAAATACAGATTGCTACCAGTTTCATCAAGACCCTAAAAACTTTCTACGATCATGTGTAGTATTTTCTTCATAGTACCACCTTCATAGGGCACCTGGGGTATCACAATTATCATCACTTCAATGAAGCAAGAAGTAACCAGCAGCTTGGTTTCTTTACTAGGATGCCTCAGCCAATAGGGCTAATTCAAAGAGGTCATTGTAGGTGCTATTGCCAACTGCATTATCTTAGAAGGTGATTGCTTCACCTAGATCAAGCATTGTTCCAGCAAATGGAGTATGTTCACTTCATCTTCCCTTGACTGAAATTATTTACCAAGCCTCTCTCTTGCAATATAAAGTGTCCTTGCCAAACTCTTTTCCTCCTCATATGATCCTGGACATTTTTTAGTAAAATTGAAGTGTCTCATTTTTCTTCCAAGATTTGCACCATCGAAGTGCTCAACGGCCCCGATTCCAACGCAACTTGAACGGAGCTAAAAAGAGTCCGTTTGCACGAGTTATAGCAGTCACCTTCGTCAAACTTAGAATCAAAGGCCCAAAAGGTAAAAATGGCATCGTCAAAAATCTTCGAAGTCAGTGTCATCACAAAGTGCTCGTCGCAAGCTTTCCAACGCAACTCGTTTTGTCGAAATCCGACATCGTATGCTCAACTTATCAGCGGTCAAAGCTCCTGGTTGACTTGGTGACTAGAAGGTGAATGATGATGTCAGCGTCTGTACAAGATGATGTCAGCAGTCCGTACAAATCCGAAATGGACCAACTGAGATCTGCCATGTGGCATCTTGTCAGCAATGTATGGACCAATAGGATGATGACACGTGTCATCCGTACACACGTCAGCGTCTCGTCGGCATACACGTCGGCTTCTGCGTCAGCGCACAGTCAGCTACACAGTTGTCGTCCACGTCAACGCTATTGGCCAATGATGTTTTGCCACGTGGCACCCTTCTGGTGTGACACGTGGCGCTCTCCCCCATCTCTGCTGGCGGATTGAAATTTATCAGTTTGTTTGTTCGAAAATATTGTTGGGCGGGGTTGAACCCGCAACCTCCTGCGCACCCGTCGGATGGCTTAACCGTCGCACCAAACTGTGCGGTTAACTATGTGTGGAGACCGGTTCTTTTTGTTGAAATTCTGTTGAAATTTGGTTTTAAATGCACCGGCCGGGAGTGGAACCCGGAACCACTCGGGTAACAAAATCGTTGGCCACCAATGAGCCATTTGATGGCTTAAGTGTATTATAGGCATCGGGTATATTTGTTGGATTATTTTAAGCTGAATCCCTTTTAAATGAAAACAAACTCCTAATTTTAAATTAAAAAAAACAAACAAGAATCCTTTTCAAGGATTAACCAAAATCTCCAAAATAGAATAAGCCCGAGGGAAGTATATTCGAAGGGCTTAAATTTAATTTTGGGAATTTATCAAAGATTTTTATGTTATTAGGGGAGGATTTTTAAATATTTTTACTAAGTAAAGGAGATTTTTATGTAATTTTGGAGAGATAAGGAATATCTTGTAAATATTTTGGTTGAAAGCCAAATTGAGGAAATTTTATGTATTTAAAGGGGGCTTGAGAGGAGAGTTGAGAAATCAAGTTTTTTTCAGGTGACGAAGTCTTGAAGCTGTGGAGATAATCGAAAGAGAGGTCTTGTAGAGATTCCATTCTTGCACGTCAGAGCGTTGTTATGCTGCTGAGATGCTTGGAGAATGATTGTGGTGCTTTGTAATTGATTTTGGAGTTAATCGGATCGGTCTCTCTATTGGAGTGGACCCGGAGACGTAGTCACTTTCATGACGAACTCTGTTATCAAACGTTGTTTGCATTTCTCTTCTTCTCTCTCTTTCTGTCTCTCATTTCCTTCCTTTCTGTTAAATCACCTTGTTATTACTTTCATTCTATTATTTCCTTAAGTTAATTTTGATTTAATTGACTTGAAATAATCATTGTAAAAGCATTGTAAAAGTTAAGCATTTAAATACTGCAATCTAGTTTAGATCCAAGTTGGTATCAGAGCTCAGTTGACTATTATTGTAGTTATTTGTTTTTTGAATGCTAACGAGATCCAGGATTGGGAAGGCAAAGGTGGCTAAAGAGGCTTTGATCCACGGATCAGGCGAAGGGCTGTTCGGAAGATGTCGATTTGAGATAAGTTCTGAAGAGAAATCGACAGCGAGGGTGACGACTCCTTGAAGATAAGGGCAAGGTGGACATACTTTTTCAGGAGAGACAAGAACGGAAGGAACATGAAGAAGGTTCGTCGAAGCAAGAAGATCGCAAAGACAAGAAAGAGGAACAACATAGAGATGGTGGCAAGAAACCAGATCATCCCTTTTCTTCTTCTCCTCCCTCTTCTCCTTCTCCTTCTTCTCCATCTTCTCCTCATTCTATTTCTTCTAATCCTTTCAAGAGTGGGTATAAACCTAAAATCAAATTGGATGTAAAATTTGACTTGCCTAAATATTGTGGAGAACTTAATGCTGAAAAATTGGATGATTGGATTCAACAAATTGAGGTTTATTGTAGAGTCCAGAACCTATTAGATGATGTTGATAGGATCCAATTAGCTACTCTTCGTTTAGGAGAGTGCGGCCTTAACTTTGAGGTGGGAGGAGTGAGTCTAGGCGGAAGTTTCTAACATGGTAAGAGTGATTTAACTTGGGCGGAAATTTATGCACTTAAGAAACAATTTCCTTTATCTAGGACGCCTTTGTGATTAATGATGGAGTGAAAGTATTTTAGGCAAGGAAAGGTCAAAGCTGTCCAAGTACATATGAATTGAAAAAGACTGTTTGAATGTTCTTCATACCAGGACACATTGTTGAAGTACATGAGAGGTCTTTCATTCCTACCTTAGGCATTCCATTTTGGTATTGGACCCTTGTAATTTGGATGAAGTGTCTGTTCAAGCTACACACTTAGAGTCAAGGGGTAAAGGATCTTTTATTGATAATGATGTAAAGAAATCTTCTAAGAATGCAGAGACAGGGAAAGGAAAGAAGGCAGCTATAGTTAAGAAGGATGAGAAACTTTCTTGCACTCATTATGACAAGGAAGGTCATGATGAAGATCAACGATGGAAGTTACATCGAGGCCGAGGCCTAAGTGGGCTCAAAGACGTAATCAGAAACAGAAGGGTAAGGACAAATCCACAAATGTTGTTTTGGATCTTGGTTCAGATTCAGATGATGAGACTAAGATAACAGCGATGGGTCTAAAAGGTAAAGCTCCTATTTCTGGTGTTTCTGTTGCTAGTTGTGCTTCTTCATCTACAGTTAATGATTTCTCTGAAGATGTAAAAAGGAATGAGCTTTTCCATTTAAGGGTTGGTGCTAAGAACAGTAAAATTGATGCACTCATAGATAGTGGATCTCAGGTTAATTTAATTTCAGAAAGTGTTGTAAAGAACTTGGGATTAAAAACTACACAACTTAAGAAACCTTATCCACTAGGCTGGATTTGTGAAAATGATAAGCTGCAAGTAACAAGACAATGCACCTTAAGATTTGCAATCACTAGTAAATTTGTGGATGAAGTACAGTTTGATGTAGTTCCATTGTTCATGGGATAGTGCTTGGTAGCCCTTATCTTTATAGCGAGGAAAAAGCTATATTCTACGGGGAACATAATCGTATCCTTGTTTTGAATGGCATTTCAATATATTATACACATTCCTCACAAGATTAAGGCCAGTCGTTCTTTTGCTGCAAACCTGGGCGATTAAAGAGGGTAATTAATGCAAGTAAGAGTTAACTCTTATATGCAGCCGATACAGGTGGTTCTACACACTTGAACTTGGGAAGTAGCTAACCGAAGTCGGATATTTGCAAGGATGCACTGCGATTACAACATGAGAAAAGATGATTGAAAGCATTGATGGATCCTTGGGTAAAAATGTTCCTATTATGAGATCGAATTGTTGTTGACTTATTCTCTTTCATTTCTGCATTGATGTTCAGCTTGATGCTAGTCAATTTTTGTTGGTTAGTAGCTACGACAATTGATGTAGAAGCTTATGGAAGTGATACAATAATGTTTATGTTCAACAACATTGTTGGACTCTTCATTGTGCTTGTGAGTCAGGTATTCAAATGTACAGAGGATACAGGACAAGTGGGGAGGCCAAGTCCTCACTTATTGTCAGATTAAATGCCACTTTTGGAGGTCAAAAAGGTCTTCGATGGGAGGAGGTGCAGTCGGTGGACATTTTTTAGTGAAAATTGAAGTGTCTCATTTTTCTCCAAGATTTGTACCATCAAAAAGAGCTCAGCGTCCTGATTCCAACGCAACTCGAACGGAGTGAAAAGGAGTCTGTTTGCAGGAGTTATAGCCAGTCAAACCTTCGGTCAAACTGGAATCAGGGGCGTCCAGAAGGCGAAAAAAATGGCATCATCAAAAATATTTGAAGTCGGCATCATCGCGAAGTGCTCGTCGAAAGCTTTCCAACGCAACTCGTTTTGTCAAAATCTGACATTGTATGCTCAACTTATCAGCGGTCAAAGCTCCTGATTGACTTGTGACTAGAAGGTGAATGATGACATCAGTGTCTGTACAAGATGACGTCAGCAGTCCGTACAAATCCGAAATGGACCAACCGAGATCTGCCATGTGGCATCTTGTCAGCAATGTATGGACCAATAGGATGATGACACGTGTCATCTGTACACACGTCAGCGTCTCGTCGGCATACACGTCGGCTTCTGCGTCAGCGCACAGTCAGCTACATAGTTGTCGTCCACGTCAACGCTATTGGCCAATGATGTTTTGCCACGTGGCACCCTTCTGGTGTGATACGTGGCGCTCTCCCCCATCTCTGCTGGCGGATTGAAATTTATCAGTTTGTTTGTTCGAAAATATTGTTGGGCGGGGTTGAACCCGCAACCTCCTGCGCACCCGTCGGATGGCTTAACCGTCGCACCAAACTGTGCGGTTAACTATGTGTGGAGACCGGTTCTTTTTGTTGAAATTCTGTTGAAATTTGGTTTTAAATGCACCGGCCGGGAGTGGAACCCGGAACCACTCGGGTAACAAAATCGTTGGCCACCAATGAGCCATTTGATGGCTTAAGTGTATTATAGGCATCGGGTATATTTGTTGGATTATTTTAAGCTGAATCCCTTTTAAATGAAAACAAACTCCTAATTTTAAATTAAAAAACAAACAAGAATCCTTTTCAAGGATTAACCAAAATCTCCAAAACAGAATAAGCCCGAGGGAAGTATATTCGAAGGGCTTAAATTTAATTTTGGGAATTTATCAAAGATTTTTATGTTATTAGGGGAGGATTTTTAAATATTTTTACTAAGTAAAGGAGATTTTTATGTAATTTTGGAGAGATAAGGAATATCTTGTAAATCTTTTGGTTGAGAGCCAAATTGAGGAAATTTTATGTATTTAAAGGGGTGTGAGAGGAGAGTTGGATCAAGTTTTTTTCAGGTGACGAAGTCTTGAAGCTGAGGTGATCGAAAGAGAGGTCTTGTAGAGATTCCATTCTTGCACGTCAGAGCGTGTTATGCTGCTGAAGTGCTTGGAGAATGATTGTGGTGCTTTGTAATCGATTTTGGAGTTAATCGGATCGGTCTCTCTATTGGAGTGGACCCGGAGACGTAGTCACTTTCGTGACGAACTCTGTTATCAACGTTGTTTGCACTTCTCTTCTTCTCTCTCTTTCTGTCTCTCATTTCCTTCCTTTCTATTAAATCACCTTGTTATTACTTTCATTCTATTATTTCCTTAAGTTAATTTTGATTTAATTGACTTGAAATAATCATTGTAAAAGCATTGTAAAAGTTAAGCATTTAAATACTGCAATCTAGTCTAGATCCTATACAGATCATCATAAGCCATGCTTCAATCTGAAACTCAACTCTAAAATTCCCAAAATGCTGCAAAAAAATTGAGTTGTGATTAAATGCTAAGCACCAATGAATTGAATTAAAATTTAATTTTAGATTCCACAAGATGGCAGGTAGAGCTGAGCTTTGATACCAATGTAATATGCTACCCTATTTGTATATATTTTTTTTCGATTTCACCAATGGTCTGATTCAGGCATTTCATCAAACACTTGATGATAAGCTGAATTGAGTTCATTTAAAGTTTGCTTAATGGATAAGAACAATACTTAATATAACTTGTATTTTCATTTACCAAACTCAACATGAAATTGCCATTTCATATCCAATATAAATAACTTTCATCGTGCTTGAATTTTATATAAATTCAGTCACAATCACTCTGTTATTAATAATCTTACTCTCTTGGAAGTATACACAGGCAATTTAGTTTCCTTATCAAATAGCTATAAACTTATAATGCTGACCTGTGATCCAAAGGTGATAATCTCCTTGCGGTTTCAAATCTCCCTTTAGCAATTCCACACAGCACGAGCTCCTGAAGATTGCCAAGATCCTCTCCAACAACAGATTGCTTAATACATTAACCAAGCTCCACTAATGTTGACAAGAGTACCAATTGAATGATGCCTTATAGGTGTATATGATTGCCTTTTCTTCACTTCTTGTCTCTTAGTTGGCCCGATAACATCAAAATTCACAACTCTGATTTAATTTCGGCGGATTCAATAAATATATCAAATTCCTTTGAACACACAACTACTACCATCTTCTATTCAGTAGCTCTTTGTCATCTTCTTTATCAATTTAGTGCCACGTATTCATGAAGGAAGGTGACAGCCATAATAAACACCCCCGAACGCTAAAGACTTTGTCTTTATTAAATCCAGTATTTGCACTGCGATGAACATAGAATTAAATGAAGACTCTTTGCTCAACCCGTCACTTAGCTAGGACTCCAATGTGGCAATAATCATTCCATAATATTCTTTCCCAAGGTGTGTTTTCTGTCCAAGCAACTCCCGACTATTGATTAAGCCACTGTTCCTTTATATTTTAAAATGCCTTCTTAAACTCGACGTTTCAACTTCTACACCTTCATCACACACTTATATTAAGTTTCTTTTCCATGTTCTTCGTCATAGAAACTCATAATAGCTGCGACTGAAGATAGAGACTCCTGATAAGAATGATAAACAATGGCTCTTTCAAAATGATAAGAATTATCTTCTGGAAGCTCATGAAATTCCCATGTTATTGGCGTTACAAGTCTTAATTTTCTCTCAAGCAAAGTCACTCAATATTTTATCAACAACCAAATGATTTATTGAAAATGACTTCTTCATCAGGCTTTGAGGCTAGGAATACAATATTGGCACCATATAATTGACACTCCAAATAATATTGGCAATATTGAATTCCTACTTCACACGGTAAACTTCAGATACTCGACAACTCAAATTGAACATCCATCTTGGTTTCCCCTATATTCCTGCCAATCATACATGTGCGGTTCTTATTTCTACCTGTTTCTTTCTTATAACTTTTCCATTTCGTCTTACTTTAATAAGCTTGACGATTTCAATAATCCATATATTTATTCCCATTTAATTTAATAGACATGGCAGATAAAGAAAGAGAGCGGCTCCTTTAAAAACTACGACACATCCTCAATTCTCCATCATTCCTACTCAGTGCATTTGATATTCAATGATAATCCCTTTTTATATAAGCAAAAGTCAATGAGGAGAGCATTCGGCCAAGATTATGGCAGATGACGCCTTCTTCCCACCAGCTGGTTATTATTTAAAATCACCAAACAAATTGCTCTATTTTTTCTCTTTGGCTCCAAGAAAGAATACGACTTCCATAGAAATGTACAAACTAGAGTTGCAAAGAATGGGAGATTATACAATTTACTTTCTAAAATTTATACAAATATGACATCAACTTATTTATTCATAAAACAAAACAATTGAAATACGTATGATCAGAATTGGACTCCATAGTTATCCTACATATACCTTGGCACTTGCCTGAAAAATATCAAAATTTTTATTCAATAATGCAATTCTCTAGCGATTCTCATAAATAATCTTGCAATCTTGAAATTTGACACCAAACTAAAATTCTAAAAATTGTTTCTTTCAAATATTTGCAAATTTCAACAAATTTCTTAACGATTTAAACCAAGTGAGAAAATCGAGTGTCTTCTCTAGCTATCAACCTAGGGAGATCTTTCACTGCCGAAGCCAATCCTCTTTCAGAGGTTACTCCACTTCAGAAAGGCTGAGAACTACATTCTCCAACAAGAAACCTGTTTCCAAAAACCAAATCCAACCTTCACAATTTGCTCCACCAAAATTCTTTTATAATCTTTGCCTTGACTCTTGGTTCTCTGTCTGCCCGACTCTTCAATTTCTTTTGTTTTCTTAATTTCAATGTGACTTAATTTTTAGTTTGCATTTTAATAAGTCACATAAATATATTATTATTTAATTAATAACATTTACTTTTGAATTTACATTTGGAGGGAAATATTAAATAATTAAAATAATATTATATTTTTCTCCATGTAGCGAAAACGAGACATTATACTCAGGGGACAAACAAAAACTCACCTCAAGGGGTGCACAAGGTTTAACGTCTTGGGGGATGAATAAAACTCACTTCAAGGGGTGCACAACATTTAATGTTGTAAGAGATGAATTAATAACCATGCCTCAATGGGCATTAGAAACAACACCACCGCCAAAGGAGGTATGTTAGTAGGTTAAATATAACAAGATGAAATGGATAAGGGTAATATATGCCCCCTCGTTAAAATGTCAACATACGTGCTATGTTGGTATTTTAAGGAGAAAGAGGGGAAGAGGTGATCCTTGAAAATAATGCACATCTCCCAAAACTAGTTATCCTTGCCCCCCAAGCGTAGACACAAGGACAACCACACCAAGGACTATCATGTTGTTTCCATGAAAAATATGGTTGCCCTTAAGATTGTACCACCATGAATGATAACAAGCACAACACATAAAGCTACAAATGTTGCATAGTGATGAGCAACACGATATGATGAAGATCTTTATTGATTAGAGGAACTAGGTGCGTCAACACATGGAAGAGCACCACAATATTTAAGTTGTATTTTGTTACTCAAGGCCTAAAATTCATTGGTAGAATGACCATGAACTCGATGATATGCACAAAATGAGATTTTATTGTAGAATTTCCTTCATGTTCTTGGAGGAAGAGTAATCATGCGGTATTTGAGAAGCCTCAACAAGATATTCTTTTGATCAATAGAAGGGGACATTTCTTTCTCTTGTGAAGGAAAACTTACTTTCTTGTCACAAGATGTCATACACATAGTAGATGATACAACATTGGATGAAGATGGAGAGGAATGTTGGAAACCTAGATCCTACTTGGAAAAGTACGGTATAGACTTCTCTTGATCCCTATCATTTTACATTTCTTGTTTTCATTACATCTATATTTAGAAAGAATTTTGTATCCAAGACCATAACACACTTCCAATTCAGATGAAGATATTTTATGCTTTTGAGAAGGATTGGATTCTTCATGAGCACGTAAATCCTTGTTAAGTTTTTTAAAGTTACACACCTCCCTCTCATGAGGGGCAGGAATTGAAGAGTCCCCATCACCACCATGGGGTGATGTTGATTTGAAACTAGGTTGAGAAAATGAAACACAATACTATTTTGGTTTAGATTGTGGGATTTTGTACTCTCCCATAAAGGAGGGTGTAAAATCCAATGCACGCCAATCGGCCCTAAAACATGTGTTTGAAGATGAATCATTTGTATTGGACTCTTTGGACTTTGAGGGCAAGATTTTAAACTCCCTATTGAAATAAGGTGTAAAATCTAACAACCCCAATCATCATCTAAGATTTTTGTTGTAGGTGAAAGACAATTAGGATTACCATCAACTTGTATAAGTTCTACTTTTGGAGTTGGAATCAAAGTATTAAGAGAGTTGGAAGTGTTATGATCATGTTGAACTTGTGAATTATAACTTTGTTCATCTACTTTAATTGTGTATATATTGTTATTATATTAATACTTCATCTCACGATGAAGAGTAGATGGGACTCCTTTCATGGGATGAATCCACGGTCTACCTACGAGAAGATTGTTTGAAAGAGGGGTGATCCCACAATACTGGTTTACAATTTTTGGCCAAACTGGACACTAAACTGATTTTTTCTAACTAAATCTTCACTTTCGAACACCTATAGTGGCTAAACCGTGAGAAATTTGAAGATGATGCAAACTAGTGATTTGTGAAATTTTATCTATAGATTCTAAATATATTTTTTTCAAAAATTTTGGAATCAGATTGTACTTCTTTTTCCATCTCCTTCAAAAACTAGTTTTTTTCAATAAACACCATTTTTAAGGAGTGATGCTCACCGTATAACACAAAACTTTTTTTCCATGATAGATAAAATTATAATTTTTTCGAATTTAGATTTGTAACTATGATATCTAGTGCTTCCAATTGGTTTCATAGTGTTTTATTGAATATTTTTTCCTTATTCAAGTTTCGAAGTCAAACCAATTACAATTCAGACATAGGTGGACTATATAACACAACTTTTTTTGTATGTAGATCAATTTTTTATTTTTTTTGTTGGATCAAGGACTTCAATATCTGATGCACTCATATTTTTCATTTTTTTATGATCTTCTATTTTTTCACATGTGCAGAACAGAGAGCTTGATTTTCAGTGAAAAAACTACATTCACAAGAAATAAAAAATAAATATAATAATAAAATTAAATTTATTTAAAATTATACTTTTTGGGAAGCTTATAATAAGGAATACATACTTACAAAAAATAAATCTTAAATAAATTCATTTGATCCCCCAAAAGGTAAATCAAAAGTGGTTTTTTATCAACATTTTGATAGGTGTAAAAGAGACTCTGTTATAAGTATGGTTTAAAACTAGTGGGGTTATATCCAAGGAGATTTGATCTAAGGTAGTTTGATCAAACTCTCTTCAATTGGAATGCTTTAAATGAAACTTTTTAAGGTTTAAATCATTATATTTTCTAAAAATATGTGATTTCAGCAAAAATCAGAATCTCCCAAAAATTGTAAACTAGCTTTATGGGATCACCCAGAGGTCTTGACATGATATGGACAGGGGTAGGAAAAACCACAGGTCCAACCTCAATGGGTAGTGTGATCATTCCTAATGATTGCTTATTAAAATTGTCAAATCCATGAATATTAACATCATTGGGTTTTATGAGATTCTTGTCCACACCAATTTTATCTAGAGATCAATGCTACAAACATTAAGACCCACTCCATTGCCTATGAGAGTATGTCTAGCTCTAGTTTCATTAATGATCACCTTTATCATTAGGGCCTCATGTTTATTATGGATATGCAACGAGGGTGATTCATGTTGAGGGAATGTAATATTTGACTTTGTCACTTGCATAAAATCAAATAAGGTGGATGCATCATTCAATCTAACAATATAACATGTGTGTATATATATATATACATATCTACCAACAAGATAGTAATTTTTTTATATGTGATAGTTATCAAATGTGTATGTATATACACACATGTATACATATTAACTTATGTAGAGGCAATGGAAGTGCCATACGAAGACATCGACATATGTATGCATACACATACATGCATATAGATATATGTAAGAATACACACACACATGATATGATATGATATATGAATGTTAACTTGATCTTATTCATTGAATATCAAATGTATACATATTGGGTTGACATAGAATATATATACACAAATATAAATATACACACACACACATATATACATATATGTATGTATATATATATGTACATATATATATATGCATACATATATACATACATACATATACATACATATATACATATACATATACATACGTACATATACATACATATACATACATTAACATACATATACATACATATATATATATATATATATATATATACATATACATATACATACATTAACATACATATACATATACATATGCATATATATACATATACATATGCATATATATACATATACATATACATATACATACATTAACATACATATACATATACATATATGCATATATACACATATGCATATACACATACATATACATATACATATACATATATACATATATACATATATACATATACATACATACATATACATACATATATATACATATATACATACATATACATACATATATATACATATATACATATATATACATACATATATATACATATACATATATATATACATACATATATTACATATATACATATACATATATCCATATATATACATACATATACATACATATATATACATACATATATATACATGTATATATGTATACATACGTATATATATATGTATGTATGTATGTATATATACATACATATATACATATGTATATATACATACATATATATACATATGTATACATATGTATATATACATACATATATATACATATGTATACATATGTATATATACATACATATACATACATACATACATACATACATACATATAGATATACACATATATATATATATATATAATATATACATACATCTATGTATATATGTATATATATACATATATGTATATATACATACATACATACATATACACACATATATATGTGTGTATAAATATACATATATATATATGTGTGTGTGTGTGTGTATAAATATATATACATTTACATATATATATATGTGTGTGTGTGTGTGTAAATATACATTATACATATATATGTGTGTGTATATGTATGTATATATAAACATATATACATATATATACATGTATATATGTATATTTATATATATTTATGAAAAGTAATTAAGGTCGATTGTATATATATTATGTAAAGTGATTAAAGGCTGATTTATACATATATGTTGAAGTGTATTAGAGGCCAATTTATACAAGTATAAAGGCCAATACATAAAGTTTATGCTTTGGTCAATATATGGCAAATATGGTGCACTATATTATAGCACCCAAGCTAATGTAAATGAGTGAATATCATTTAAAACTTAATGATAATAAGAAACGTGATACTTTAGACTACTGTATAAGTTGATAAGTTGGGAAATAATGCAACATATACCCAAGGTGCCAAGTCAAAATGCTAATATAAATGCAAAGGGTCGTTCATATCACGTGTTAACTATTTAGCTTTGACTGAGTCGACTTTAAATGTGTTGCAAATCTGTGTGAGACCGTTTCCAAATGCTAAACCATGGCCATGTAAATAGGGAAAAGATGTAAACCTGGAACCGACTAGCTACGTTTGTAAAATGTGCCTTTTTTAATATGTCAAACTGTTGTGTCGATCATTGAATCCATTTGTTGTGGTGAAATAGTGACTATCCTCATGTAAATTCGCCAACTTTCTTCATATAAGCTGAGTCGATTTGTAATGACTGAGAAGTGGCAAGCTATGAACCTTATTTGTAGCCTTATAGAGCTAATTCTTGTGTATAAATATGGGTCAATCATACCCCATTATTCACACTTTTTCATATGCAACAATACGTTGTCACTCTGTTATAGTTTTCAATTGAGAGATTATTATTTTTACTATGAGTCTTTGGTGAGCAAGCTTTATGAGACTAAGTGAAGGAGAGTTTTTTCCAAGTTGTTAGCAAGAGGAGGCCAAGCTAGGAATCTCCATTGTCAATTGGGTTAAGTGTTGGACAAGCATGTAGTACTAACTTATTTTATTTATCTTCAAACCTAAAAGATTACTTTCTTGATTGCTTATTGTTGAATTGCATTAGTTTGCTTATATTAGAGAAAAGTCTATTTGCTTATAAAAGAGGAAAGATTGTGATTGATGTGTTTTTCTATATAAGTGCTTGTATTTACTCCCTATTACAAAGAGTTGGTT
>VDFB02285560.1:64289-95383 GCA_007258455.2 Sequoia sempervirens | reverse complement strand
TCCCTCCTACCCACTCTCCCTCTCAAGCTCCTCTACCCTTAACCATTAAACCCTAGGACCCCCTACCCTTTATATCTCTCCCACTTCCCCCCCTCTCTCTCTGAAGTATCTCCCTCCTACTAAAGATTAAATTTGATGGTCGACTTTTCCTATCAACAATTTTTTTAATGACGGTTATCTATTCAAGGGTTCCCTTAAAACATTATGATATACCTTAGTGTATGTAAAATTATATATAAATCAAACATATATATCATTATAATTCTATATAAATTTTGACAATCTATCCAAAATATTTCCTTTTATCTAATACAATCTTCTTAAAATTTTGATTGTATTCTACAACAAAAATCTCTAAATATGGTCATATGGCCATCAAATTTAAAAAGAATATAATTAATATTTATATTAATATTAAAAATTAATTTTTAAAAGAAGGTGTTCGACCAAACATCTTTAGAATGTTCGGTCGAACCCTTTTAAAATACATTTTTTTATTCTATGTTGTGTCGGTTCGGTCGAACCCCTGTTCGACCAAACCTTATTTTTTTGTTCGACCGAACCCACACTTTTTCACCCTCCCCCCTGAGGCACCAAAATTGCTGAGAATTTTGCACTTTGAAACTCGATTTGAGAATGAAAATGGAGGAGATCTCAGAAACCCAACTAGTATCAGGTTCCCCTCAAAACGAGCTATCCAGTGAATATAATTTTAATATGTTTTGATTATATTATCTATCTATTTTTTAAGTTTTATTAAATATAGGTTTTTCACCGAAAATAAAACTCTCTATTTTGCACAAGTGGAAAAATAGAAGATTATCAAAAAAAAAATTAAAAATATGAGTGCACCAGATATTGGAGTCCTTGATCCAACAAAAAAAAAGAAAAGAATTTCGATACATACAGTAAAAGTTATGCATTATACGGTCATGTTATGTCTGAATTGTAATTGATTTAACTTTGAAACTTTATTAAAGAAAAAATATTCAATAAAAAACTATCTAACCAAGTGGAAGCACTAGATATCGGAGTTACAAATCTAAATTTTAAAGAATTGGAATTTTATCATTCAAGGAAAAAAAGTTATGCATTATACGGTGTGCGTCACTTTTTAAAAATGTTGTTTTTGAAAAAAAATTTTTCGTGGGAGATGGAAAAAAAAGTGCAATCTAATTCCAAAAAAATTGAAAAAATATTTTTAGAATCTTCAGACAAAATGTGACAAGACTCTAGTTTGCATCATCTTCAAATTCCTCACGGATTAATCGCTATGGGTGCCTGAATGTGAAGATTTAGTTAAAAAAAAAATTAGTTTCCAGTTTGGCCAAAAATTGTAAACCACTATTATGGGATCACCCTAAACAAACTCTTCCATGGGTTATCCAGGCTTCCCCTTTATGCATTGGCCCCCATGAAGAGCCACTCTCCTTGATAGCCCTAAGAAAAAACTCACAACATGAAGGGGTGTACCAAAAGATGCAAAGCACTAAAACCACAACAACCAAGAACATATGTGAGGTATAATTTTTCTTTCTCAAAGCCATAACCCAAGGAAAGAAAACCATGAAACAAGGTACACCCACGAAAGCTTGAAATAGGAATAAGATCAAATGAATCACAAGGACTAATCATGTAAAAACCAACATAAATTCATTTTTTCCTCACTGCCTCTGGAAGCCTAGAAAATTCAATTACCCATAACTTCCCACTGAGGGTACTCACACATATCGGGTTCCCGACCAACTCAAAACATGACTATTCATAAAATCACCTCAATAAGAACATAACATATGTGGACTTACAACCAACTACGAACCAATACAACAATCTATCATCCCACCATGCACTTAACATAATAGTTTCCAAAAGCATTCTAGACAATCAATTATATTCTATTTAAAATGCTCATTGTAAAATCCATTAATTTGTTAACGCATTCAAGTGATAAACTATAAAGAACATTTTAAGTCATCAATTTCATCGTAGTTGTACTTCCATTAAGAAACTATTACTTATGACTATATTGTTTTTTTGTTATAAAAGAAGAAATTATAAACAAAATATTAAAATATATAATTACACATTTTATGCATAAATTCCTCTTAATTTTTATTACCGCCAATTTACTTTTAACAATATTCAGATATATATATATATATATATATATATATATTTAACTTAAACTACTTTGTTGTTATAACCCAACAAACATGCACTAATTGAATACATGAAAACTACCTATATATACATTTCAGTTTAGTAAAAAGAGAAACTATAAACAAAAATCTAAGGATATCTATTTACACATTTTATACGCAAGTTTCTCTTAATTTTTAATTTACTAACACAATGAAGAGATAGACTTAAAGAAGGACATCTTAATTCCTCCTAATATTTCAATTTACATGTCCATTGTAAAATTATTTAATTAGTCACAAAAATGATCTAAACTTATTCTAAATTTAATTGCATTTTAATACAACCCAATTGAATTTTCAATATAATTCATAATATAAATGATTACACACATACAAATAAATAAATTTTAACTGAGAACCACCAATAAATATCTAGTTATACATTTTATACAAAACTAGTTTCTCTCAGACATAATTCATGGGGTGCATATATCCACACATCTCTATATACATATATATGTAATTACACATAACTATATATATATAATTATATTATTTAATATAACCTCTTAATAAAATTTAAATGTATCAGATCAGCTGTTAATAAATCTAAGCTTAAAATGTTACTATAAAGAAAATAATTTCACATATGCTTACTAGCTATTTGAAGTTTAATTATATTAAACTTGTTGTATGTAAAGCAACATAAGAAATATATTGCATCCAATAATTAACATAAATCACATGTGTAAAAAAAGACATAAAAGTAAATATATTTATTTAGAAATACCAAATGTTGTTAACAATGTTGAGTAAATATAAGTTTACAATGTTATCATAAAGAAAATAATTTCACATATGCTTATTGGTTTGAAATTTAGTTATATTAAACTTAATGTATGTAAAACAAGATATACTACTTATAGAAGATCAATAAAAAAAACAAAAGCTGAAATTATATATATATACTTAAATTCTTAAAATTTAATAAATAAAAAGACACAACCTGAATAATAACTTTAAAGAATCTTTTAAAATAACCCATTACATATTAAATCAAATACCCAAAATAAAAATTAGCCAAATTCCACCATTCTAATATTATAATTTCTTCTAACAAAATATCCTTAAATCAATCAATTAAATTCTATCATTCTAACTATTAATACAATGATTTGCAATGATATATCCTAGTTGATTAATTAACTCAATTCCATTAACTAGCTAGGATATTTACCCTTCATTTAAATTTATCAAATTTAAATATCTTTTATTTTTCAGCAATTATCCAAATATAAATATATAAATATATACATTTTTAATGAGTTGGAGAATAAAGAGCAACATATACATTTATATAAATATTAATTTCACTCTTAACATTTCATTGAAAAAATTACACAAACTATAGATGAATACCATTGCACACATTTTTCAATAGATAAAATAAAAATTAAACACCAAAAAAAACAAGGGAAAACAATTTCTTGTTTTAGAACAAAGAGAGAAGAGAGCAAGAAATAATAAGGAAGCCAACCTAGATTCCTTTGCATGTAGATGGAGAAAATGTGTGGAAGCAAAGCTCTTTCCAGTCATAATCCGTTCTCCACCAATTATTCCCAATCTTCTGAGAGTTCGATTAATTTTTACTTGATCAAAAGACTAGTTGTTGAGAAAATTTTATTTTGACAAGAGAATCATTCAGGGAATTTATTTATTTTTACATTTTTCTGAGAAAGATTACCGAGCTAGCCAAAACAATTCCCACCTTAATTAAAGAAAATGTCTTAATTTTTTTGAGAACAACAACAATATAGATGGCAAGTTTCCAAATTATTTTTAGTTTCTAAATGTGCATGCATGTGCACTCATCATTTTCTCTTTTCTTCATTTTTCCACCTATTGGTAAATCCTCTTTTCTTGATTTTCTACCTGTTGGTAAATCCTAATGCATAACTCTTTTTGCATTAAATTGATTAAAACTAAGGATAACAAATTTTTTTACCCATAATTATTATTTTATTGCTTGTGCTATTCAAATTTAATAAATCATAACTATCAACCAAATCAGTCAAACTGGTGAAACAATCACCATCGTAGTCCCACAGTACACAACAAAACACGAGAGAAGTATCAAAATAATGACAACAACATGAGAGGAATTACAATGATATCCTGCCTAGTACGAGAGGTTTTAGGATAACTACAAACTAGATGTTCGTGACATTCAAATGTTGGTTCTTCTAAAATGACTTCATAACAAGTAACAGAGTTATCAATGGTTGGATTTTCTTGTTCACTAAGGTTTTCCCTAGGGGAAGAGAGACATAAGATTCTCATGACTCTTATTGGTTGTATTTTCAAACCTCAAAGTATCTTCCTCACAACTAGGAGAGATACTAGGAGAAGAATAAATGTGATTGTTATGTTTATCTATGATTTCATCCTCTTTCACTGAGACATTCTCACAAGAAAGAGATGAATGGAGACTAGGTAAGGCGATGTTTAGAAATTTCTTTATGATTTCATTCTCTTGTGCTATACTATCTTCCAATGTAGGAGAGTTTATAGAAGAGGAGGTTTCAACATTGCCATGATTCTTAATGAGTGATCTTCTAACACTGAAATATCTTCGCCACGTGTAGGAGAGGTATTAGGAGAAGAAAAACTATGATTATCATGATTGCCTATGCTTTCATCTTCTTCTATCACATCATTCCCAAAAAGAGGAGAGATAGGAAGGGGTATAGGTTTGAGGAAAGCTTCAACATCTTCACTCTCTTGCACTAAGAGACTCTCATAAATTGGGAATGTATTGAATGAATGACTAACATGCTTATTGACTATATTTTTCTTTGAAAACTTAGAAAAGATAGATACCAACATTTGTGAAAAGTAATCTATGCAAACTTAAAATGTAAAGAGACTTAAAATGCAATGTAAAGAACTAGAATGAAATGTGTAAATGCAATTTTTAGATTTCAAACAAGGTAATTTATTGACTCCACTATGCAATAATCTAAAAATGAAATGTTGTAAATACAAATTTGGAATTAACCAATGCATGAAATGAGCCAATTTAAGCTAGATCTAGTGAGATGCATGTAACAGAAACTCAAACAATTGAAACAAATAACCAATGGTCCACCAAAAAAAAGTGTAGAAAAAAGGTTTTCAATGTTGTAAAAGGCATGTTTAGGTCTGATCTAGGACTAATTTTCTGAAAGGGGCATATGAGTCCCATTCAAGGTTTTTGGAGGGGTCAAATGCTAGAAAATGCACAACACAAAAATCCTAGAAGGTAGGAAAAACAACCTATACTAGAACTAAATCGCCCAGAGGGGTGTATGAGTCCCACATTAGGGATTTTGCACCAATTTCAACAAATTTTGAGTTGTTTCTATAGTGTCAAAAAATTTCATCCGTGACATTTTCACACTTGTTTGGATCCTCCGTGTTAAATTGAGCTTAATGATGCCTTGATTTAGTGTTATAATGTGTTTACCACATTTACATTAGGTCTTGGAACCTTGTAAACTAAATGGACATTATTTTTTCCTTATTTATGGTGTTGTAAAGTTTTGCACCACACTTTCACACTAATATAGGGTTTTCATTATTAATTGGGCTTCTTTATGCCTTATTTGGCCTTATTTTGCATCCACAAGCCTTAATTAATGCATCTTTCCGAGGATAGTCTTAGCATAAATCAACATCCAATCATAATTTAGGTGCTTTTGGATTGTGTGGCCTATATTTAGTGATTTGGGAATCATACGCAACCTTGGGTGTATGGGTCCCACCTAAGTTTCAGGGCCTCGATCCCGATTTCACATTAATAAGCATTTTTTGAAAAATGTGTGGACCATAGCCTAGCCTAATGGGACTCATACACCACTTATGGTGTATGAGTCTCGTGTGGCTTAAAATTAAATTAAATTCAAAATTGTCATAGAATTTTATCCTCCTAGATCTGATGTTGGCTTGTAGTGTTGTAATTTTAAGAAATTTGGTATAAACAAGTATAGAAACAAGGTTATTTCACTCATTTTTCACCTAGAAAGAAATCAAGTGACCTAAGACTTTCATGAAAGCATTCCTAATAGCAAGTTGGAGTTTACAAGATCATTCAAGAGCATTCAATATTTGTTTACCAAGTTTTTTAGAGCATTATTCAAGTATCAAGCATCATGTCAAAGTCATCATGCATCATGTTTTTTTTTAGCTAGCAATGGTGATGTATGGTTTCATGATTCAAGAAAGCATTCAATTCAAGATTCACAACATTCAAGAAAGATTCAAGATCTACATCCATTGGAGCCATTTCATACATGTTTGCACAACACTTTATTTATAGGGTTTGGTGAGTTGAAACATATCATTTTGTTCATTCATCATTCCTCTTCTCCATTTCATTTAATTGCAAGGTTTGATTACCAAAATGGGTTTGACCAAGGTAAACCCCTTTCTACTAACAAAACAAAAAAATTCCCTCTCTTTAGTTTGTGATTTGGAAATCCAGGTTGAATAACCTCTAAGGAGCAAGATAGGAAAGAAGTTGTTAGGTTGTAAAGTTGTCCAAGTTGTCATCTTGTTTAGGAGATCATTGGAAGACATCTATAGAGTTGAATTTGGCAATTCATATCTAGAAACCAAGTTGAGAAGATTGAGTAGTGGTTGAAGAGCAGATTTAGATCTTGATTCTTTAAAAAATACAAAATAAATTGATATGCCACTTTTGGCGTATGAGTCCCAGTACAATCAAATTTATAGATTTATAGATTTTTAGAATTATCTTTCTTAGATTTTTGTTCCTGCTTGGAAACCCTAATCTGGGACTAAATAACCCCGACTAGCATATGAGTCCCAAAAGACATTAAATTCAACATTTTTCAGCATCTCAAGTCTTCATTCAAGTTGCTATAGATTTCCAACTGCCCCACCGTGCTTTTCCAATTTTCTATTTTATTTAGCATTCATTTCTAGGTCATTTAGTGAAGATTTTCATATCATTAATTTTAATCATTATATCTTGCATATCATTTCTCTTTCCAAGCCCTAGCTTGGTGGTGAACCCCTCTTTAGTCATTAATCACACCCTAGGACACCCTATTGCAAGATCCGTTTCCCCTACTTTATCCTTGGATTGAGATCTCTAGGGTTTCCTTAAATGAGTGTAGAAGATTGTTGTTCTATGTCCTAAACCATAGCTAGTGACAATTTTCCCTCTTTCATTTTAGTGAACCTACATTTAGAACATTTTATTTTCTAATTTGGAATGCATTATAGTCCTAGATATAGCTAGCATTAACTTTGCATTAGGGTTTGCATTAGTTAATTGGCATTCTAGGGTTTGTAAATATTGCATTAGTGAAAGTGCATGTAGGTTGCATTTTTGCATCTTGCATCATTGAATTTCATCTGAAATCTATATTTTCACTTAGCTTAGACATCATTCGAAATAGAAAGCATGACATTCACACAAAATTTGTTGAAAATGGTGCAAAAACCTTAAACTAAGACTCATACACCCCTCTGGATGATTTAGTCCTAGTACAAGAGATTTTTCCTAATTTCTGGGTATTTTGTGGTGACTGTTATTCACTCTTTAGACCCCTAAAAAACCCTAATTTGGACACATACACCCCTCTGGGTGATTTATTCCCATTACATATTTTAATCTACATTTTACAACATTAAATACTTTATTTCTATGCTGCTCTTTGATGTCCTTAGCTATCTATTTCAGTTTGTAGAATTTATGTTTCATCCATCTAATTTCATTCATTACATACATTTTACTCTAAATTCTTGCATTGCATTTAATCATGGATGTGTGATTTGGTAAGCTGTGGATGTCCATGAAGTCCTTAGTGGATATGTCAAATTGTGCTTTTGGAAATGACCCTAATGAAATTGAACTCACTCATGTTCACCCAACTCCTAATGCATGTCCTCCTCATGATGTTAACATCATTGGATAAGGTGATGACGACATGAATAAATTCTTAAACGATTTCCTTAACAAACTTGAAAATAATGCATCCTTCTGTCCATCGATAGAACAACCAACACCCCCTATAATACCACCACTTGAGATGTTTGGTTACTTACATCTTGAAAGTGAGATACAAGGTGAGCCTAACTCCTCTAGTCAAGAAAACATTCAACCATTTTACATTAACAAAGTGACCAACACTCCCATCAATCTAGAAGAAACATATGGAAAAGAATTCATGATCTTGAGTAAACAAGGATGTGATAAAATAAGTGAACATGAAATTCATCAATTTTCTTAGAGAAAATTCCAACTGAAAATACAAAAGGGTTAGGATAACAAGATCCTCCTCCTGAGATGAGTCTCCTCCTTCCTAGAGAACAATTGATGCTTTGTAGCGATGATAAGGATGTCATGATCGTCTTAGGTCCTCCTCCTCAACATTCAACTTGAGAAGTTGGTGAATCTAGCAAGTGAAGAAGGCCTTATAAACTAAAAAAGCTAAAATTTCCTTGTCCTCCATCTACAACTAAAATAGCCTTACACATACTTCTAAGTCAAGGACTTATTACATTACCCTCCATGCTAGAAATTTGATTTCCAAATCCTAAGAACAATAATGTACATCTCATTGTAGATATCATAGAATTTTTGACCATCTAGTATTGATGAGCGTCATGCTTTAGAAAAAATATTCAAAAAGTTTGATATCATAGAAATAGTACCTTAAAGCAGGACCCTTCCGCTCCTTTCCATGTAATAGTTGTAGGGTATTACTATTCTCACTATTTCATGCCTCACATTCATTGAAAATCATTTCAAAATTCAAGGAGCTCTTTCGCATCACCTACCTTGGCTCATTCTTGTCTTGCATTCAGTGGGAGCAAGAATTAGTAGCCTTTTCCTAGTAATGCATTTTTTGTTGTCCCTTTAGCTAGTTTTCCTCATTTCGTATATGATGAGCACAATTGGGATGTGGATGAACTGCTCAGAGGTTGTCTCACATGTTTCTTTCTAGTGTTTTGCATTATTCTTTTTTTCATTTTTCTTTGTGTGATTGCATGTGCGTAATGTGACCCCATGTGTTGTTCTATTTGATGTATCTCTTTCTCTTTGTGACATTCTTCTATTTGTACTGACATTCTTCTCTATGTTGTGAATCTTTTACCTTTTTCCTTTATCTTTTCTTTGTCTTGTTTTTTTCCTCTTGTGGATGATTCAAGGCATCAAGACACCCATGTCTCTTCCATGTTGACCAAAAAAAAAATTCTTTATCTTTTCTTTGTCTTGTTTTTTTCCTTTTGGGGATGACACAAGGTGTCGAGACATTCATGTTTCTTCCATGTTGACCTCAAATGCTTTTTCTTTGTTTTCACTCTCTTTGTGTCATTATTCCAGTTCTATGAGTATCTGGGGAATGATGACAATTCCAAGCTCTCTAAAAACATTGTAGAAAGAACATACTGACCCTGAATCCATGGATCCTTCATGTGTTTGGAGTTTCATTTTGGGGGAAACCCCTCTCTTTCCCTTTTTTATTGCATATCTTTATTTGAAAACCTATGACTTGGCATAGGGCTTTCCAAATAATCTCTCATGTCTTATTTATTGTTAGAATTTATCATTTGCTACTTTAAAGTAATTGCTCATAGCATGGTGTTTAGCAATTTCTTTAAAGTGGGGGCATACATTGGAATTATTATTTTGCATTTCATGTTTCATGGTGCAGTCATCTTACTTCATGTGATGCATCTTTTTCTTTGTGGTGACATTGGGTGTGATGTCCTTCAAGAGCATGATCTCCCTTGGCATATTAAATTCCTCTTGGTAGCTTGATGCGACACATTGAATCCCCTAAGTTGTGAATCTTATATTCTTTGATTGGTCCTCTCTTGGAGACATTAGGCACAATGTTCCCTAATTTAAGACCTTACATGAACTAAGAAAGACTCCTTTGAGCATTTCTTAAATTATTTTTGTATTTACAATTTCGGTTATATCACCAGCTTGCATAACACACTTTGCATGCTTGTGAATCCATCTAGTTTCTTCATGAGTTTCAAGCATGTGAAGATTTTCTTGTCTCATGAAGCTCAAAGTTCATTGTTGTGTGAAACCTTATCAAAGTTATCAAGAGGTATAACTTTGATTTGGTTGGACGGGAAGTTGAACCGAGGCATGAATTTCCCATAGCCACTCGCTTGTTTATGTGAGTGCATACCAATCATGCGCATATGTGTCTCACCTTTTGGATACCCACCTAACAGACAACCTAAAGTTTTGTTGCCTCAGAGTGAGTGCATTTTTGGACAAACAACTTATATCTGATCCACAACATGCGAGACAAACGATCAAACCTTGATCCACCCCCTTTTTTAACTTTTTCTTGTTTTTCCTTGTGTCTTTGGAAGTGTAGGCTTGTGCCTTGTTGATGCTCTTTATCATTTACATATGTGTTCTTTTGGGCCTACATTGGTTTTCCTTAGGGCCTTGATCCTGGGGGCTTGCACAACCCTCTTGATTGTTGTCATCCTATCCTACTAGCATTGGTACATTTGAACCCCTCTTGATGTTATTATGCCTACTTTAGAGTGAGTTTCAAGCAAGTTCATCCTCTCACTAAAGTGGGGGCTAAATATAGTGTCAAAAAATTTCATTTGTGACATTTTCACACTTGTTTGGGTCCTCGTTAAATTGAGCTTAATGATGCCTTGATTTAGTGTTGTAATGTGTTTAACACATTCACATTAGGTCTTGGGCCCTTGTAAACTAAATTGACCTTATTTAGGGTTTTGTAAAGTGCTCCACAACACTTTCACACTAATCTAGCGTATTCATTATTAATTGGACTTCTTTATGTCTTATTTGGCCTTATTTTGCATCCACAAGCCTTAATTAATGCACCTTTCTTAGGATAATCCCAACATAAATCAACATCCAATCATAATTCAGGTGCTTTTGGATTATATAGCCTAGATTTAGTGATCTAGGACTCAGAAGCCATATTTGGTGTATGGGTCCCACCTAATTTTTGGAGCCCTGATCCTGATTTCACATGAATCTAAGAATTTCTTGAAAAATGTGTCCCATACCCTAGCCTATTGGGACTTATATGCCACTTCTAGCGTATGAGTCTCATGTGGCTTAAAAATAATTCAAATTTAAATTCCCAGTGGGATTTTATCCTCGTAGATCTAATGTTGAATTGTAGTGTTGTAATTTCATGAAATTTAGTATAAAAAAGTATAAATACAAGGTTATTTCACTCATTTTTCACCTAGAAAAAAATCAAGTGACCAAAGACTTTCATGAGAGCATTCCTAATAGGAAATTGGAGTTTACAAGAGCATTCAAGAGCATTCAACAAATAAAAAGAGAATTCAAGAGTTTGCATCAAGTATCATGTCAAAGTCATCATGCATCATGTTTTTTTTTGAGCTAACAAATTTGTGATGTAGGGTTTCATGATTCAAGCAAGCATTTAATTCAAGATTCACAAAATTCAAGCAATATGCAAGATTTGTATCCATGATTGGATCCATTTCATACATGTTTGTAACACTTTATGTCTAGGGTTTGGTGAGTTGGAACATATTATTTTGTTCATTCATCATTCCTCATTTCCATTTGATTTCATTGCAAGGTATTATTACGAAAATGGGGTTTGACCAAGGAAAACCCCTTTCTACTAACAAAACAACAATTTTCCCTCTCTTTAGTGTGTGATTTGTAGATCTAGGTTGAAGACCCTCTGAGGAGCAATATTGGAAAGAAGTTGTCTTGTTGTAAAGTCGTCCAAGTTTTGACCTTGTTTAGGAGATCATTGGAAGACATCTATACAGCACAATTTGGAAATTTAGATCCAAAAACTAGGTTGAGAAGATTGAGTAGGGGTTGAAGAGTAGATTTAGGTCTTAATTGTCTAAAAAATACAAACTGGACTAATATGCCACTTCTGGCATATGAGTCCCAGTACAATCAAATTTGTAGATTTCAAGAGTTTTAGACTTGTCTTTTCCAAATTTATGTTCCTACCCAAAAACCCTAATCTGGGAATAAATCACCCAGACTAGCCTATGAGTCCTAGCAGACATTAAATTCAACATTTTTAGTGTCTCAGGTCTTCATTCAAGTTGCTATAGATTTACAGGTGCCCCTCTATGCTTTTTCAGTTTTCTATTCTATTTTGAATTCATTTCTAGGTCATTTAGTGAGGCTTTGCATATCATTAAGTTTAATCATTAGATCTTGTATATCATTTTTTCCTTCCAATTCCTAGCTTGGTGGTGAACCCCTCTTCAGTCATTAATCATACCCTAGGATGCCCTATTGTAAGATCTCTTTCTCCTACTTCATCCTTGGATTGTGATATCTAGGGTTTCCTTGAATGAGAATGTAGAATATTGTTGTTCTATGTCCTAAACCATAGCCAACGACAAATTTCACTCTTTAAGTAACTTCTAAGGTTGCTAACTTGTATGATGTCTTGATTGTTTGAAATTGTAGAATTTCAATAAAATTTAATGATCTAAGATGCAAAAATGCAACCTATATGCACTTTCACTAATGCAATATTTATAAACCCTAGATGCCAATTAACTAATGCAAAACCTAATGCAAAGTCAATGCAAGCTAAATCTAGGATTATTATGCACTCCAAATCATAAATGAGGTGTTCTAAATGCAGTTTCACTTTTCTTTTTTAGGGGTTCAAGGCCTGAATCTACTCTCTTATCTCTACTCTTCCTTCCATACTTTGTTTCTAGATCTAAAACCTTGATTTGCAACCTGTAGGTGACTTTTTGTGAAGATAGCAACCTTGTGACAACTTGATGACTTTCTTCAACCTTGTAGCCTAGTCTTCAAAGATCCTTCAAGCTCCAAAACACCTAGATATGCAATCACACATGTAGAGAGAGAGAGAGAGAGAAACTTGTTGATTGTTAGGAAATAGGGGTTTTCCTTGGTCAAACCTTGTTTAGGTAATTAAACCTTGTGATGATACAATGAAATATGAACCTAAAACATGTAATATGAAACATGAACAATGATACCTTGAATGTTGTCTTGGAATGCAAATCTGCAATCTAACATGAAGTGGCCATGAAGAATGTAGATTTTGATCTTAAATTAGATGTGGGACAATGCTTGAAAATGGATCTTCAATGCTAAATCAAGAACACTAGCTCAACAACATGCTTGATGCATTATAATCTTGACATTATGATGGATCTAGAATTTTTGTAATAAATGATGAAGAATTATTGGACCACAAGTGGTGTATCAGTCCCACTCTACTTTTTTGAAGGGTGAAGACCTGAATCTACTCTTTTATTTTTTCTCTTCCTTCCACACTTTAGTTTTGGATCTGAAACCCTAATTTGTAACCTATAGGAGACTTTCCATGAAGATAGAAACCTTGTGATGACTTGATTACTTTCTTCAACCTTGTAACCTAGTCTTCAAAGATCCTTCAATCTCCAAGACGCCTAGATCTACAATCAAACATGTAGAGAGAGAGAAAAAAGCTTGTTGATTGTTAGGAAACATGAGTTTTCCTTGGTCAAACCCCATTTAGGTAATTCAACCTTATGATGAAACAATTAAATATGAACCTGAAACATGAACAATGATACCTTGAATGATGTATTGGAATATAAATCTACAATCTAACATGAAGTGGCCATGAAGAATGTAGATCTTGATCTTAAATTGGATATGGAAAAATGCTTGAAAATGGATCTTCAATGCTACATCAACAAAATTGGCTCAACAACATGCTTGATACATTATAATCTTGACATGATGATGGATCTTGAATTTCTGCAACAAATGATGAAGAATTATACCCTTGAATGCCTTAGAAATGCTCTTGTAAACTCTCTTGATGCTATTGCGAAGTCTTGGAATGCTTAACTCTTGATAGCTTAGGATGATATCATGAAGTCTTGGGTTAAATAATGATTTGATACCTTGTTTATATAGGAAATCCATCCAATTTACCATTTATTAGATCTTAGAAGCTGACATTCATGAAATTTGAACTTAAAACCCTGATTTCCAACTCAAAACCCTAAAATGGGGCCAAATGGGACTCATATGCCACTTGTGGCATATAGGTCCCATTTGGATGGGACTCATATGCCCAGGGTGGCATATGGGTCCCACTAGGCCTTTTCAAGTGGAGGAAATATCAAGGAGTTGGAAAATTAAGTGTATTGGATGTCTATGTCAAGATTTCGGTTGAAATAATCCTTGGGATGCATAATAAAGCATCTTAGAGGCCTATTAATGATGATATAAGGGTCATAAATGAAAAATCCCTCCCAACCCTTAATGTGTAGGTGTAAGTTTAAATAAATTTTACAACATTAAATCAAGGAAACATTAGGTCCATTTAGCTTAAAAGGGCCGTAAATTCAATGTGAATGTGTAAAACACATTATAGCACTAGATCAAAGCGACATTAGGTCCATTTTAATGTTAACCATTCACAAATCAAGTGCGAAAATGTAGAGGGATACTTTTTCCATTACCACAGAAGATATTTAGTCTATGACCAAGAATTCTATTCCATAGTTCAAGCCTTCAAGAAGTGGAGGTCTACATCTTTTTTTGCCTAGGGATTTTTTATTGGATACTAATCATTAAGCTTTGTAGTATTTGAATAGTCAACAAGTTGAACCAAAGACATATGAGATGGGTTGAGTTCTTGTAGAGTTATACTTTTGTGTTGAAGCGTAAGAGTGACAAGTCAAATAGAGTTACAGATGCATTAAGTAGGAGTAATTTTCTTATGAACATGAGGATAGAAGTATTGGGTTTTGATGAGCTGAAACACATGTATGAGGATGATCTATATTTTTTTGAAGCCTAGAAAGCATATAAGGAACCAGTAGTGACAAACTAGAGAAAATGGTTGGATTATTTCATTCAAGAAGATATGTTGTTCAAAGGAAACTGGTTGCGTATTTTGAGGAGTTCAGTGAGGGAGAGTTTGATCAAAGAGAAACATAGTGGAGGATTAGAAGGACTTTTTTTAGTGGATAAGATAGTAGCTTTGGTGAGTGAACACTATTTTTGGCCACAAATACATAAGGATGTCATGAAGTATGCTTAGAGTTGCAAAATTTGTCAAGTTACAAAAGGGAGTAGCTAGAATACTAGATTGTACAAACCTTTGACAATACCAAAGAGACCTTGGGAAGATATAGGCATGGATTTCATATTGATATTACCAAGAACAAAGAGAGGACATGATTCTATAATGGTAGTAGTAGACAAATTTTCTAAAATGGAACATTTCATTCCTTGCAAGAAGACTAATGATGTTGTGCATGTTGACTTATTTTTCAAGGAGATTGTGACATTACATGGATTGTAACCTAAGAGTATATTTTCAAATAGAGACACCAAGTTCATTGGATATTTTTGAAAGACATTGTGGAAGAATATGAATACATACCTAAAATTTTAGTTTATCATATCACCCACAAACATATGGAAAATAGAGGTAGTAAATAGAAGTATGGGTAACCTATTAAGATGTTCGATTAGTGAGAAGACATGAAATTGGGATATAGTTCTATTGCAAGCAGAGTTCACATACAATAATTTACTGAACTGGAGTACAAGGGAGACATCATTTGAGATAATGATAGTAGTACATCCCAAAGGAGTTACAAAACTAAGAGACATCAATATGGAGAATAAGCAAAGTGCGGAGGTAGAAGAGTTTCTAGATTTCATGGAGACATTACATAATCAAGTTCGAAAGCATCTAGAAGGTATGAATAAGAAGTATAAGTAGATGGAAAATGAGAAAAAGGAGACATAAGGAATTTTTTGTTGGAGATGAAGTGATGGTATATCTGAGGAAGGAAAGATTTCTATTTGGGGCATTAAAAATGAGGAATTTTGGACCATGTAAGATTCTAAGGAAGTTTGATTTTGGAAATGTATATGAAGTGGATTTATCAAAGAAATTATGTATATCACCTATTTTCAATGTTGTAGACATATATGAGTACCATGAGGAAACAATTAAGTAGTAGTAGAAATCAAGTAGATTTGAAGAAATAGTTACCACATCAAGAAACATAGGAGATAGAGAAGATTTTAGATACCAAAATTGAAAGAAGCACTAGAAACAAACAATATAGAGAGTATTTGGTAAAGTGGAAAGGTAGACTAGTGGAGGATTCATCATGGATATCTTAGGATGAGGTGGACCACCTTGGTTTTCATCTTACCCTTGGAAAGTGAGGGACTGGGCACTTTTCTTCCAACCTCGAATGTTTGATGTAGGAGCATCACTACTTCTAAAGAAATCCTATATCAACCAAAACTATTTGTTTCTTGCATTTCATTCAATAGTAGTTTTGACATTTCATTCTACATTTCACCACATTATCATTTCTTAGAGCTCATGGAGCATGATATAGCATCTACACAAGGTCATCTACAAAATATCCAAATTTTAGATAATTTGCATTTGCTTTTAGAATGTCATCACTCTCAGAATTTTATTGTAATTCATGGTTAAAGAATTTGGAGCCGGCCTTGTCTAGATTTCTTAGTGTGGACATAAATATCCAAAATGTGTGTCCAATTTAATGGAAAACCATAGAAGAATTTTGGGTCCAATGGAATCTATCTTGAAGATTCATAAGTCATTTCATTTCGTGAAGGATTATCTTTTTATTTTTTAAGGTTGACCTTCATGTGTGTCATTAATTGGGTTTTGTAAACCCTTAACGCAGAACTTTGTTGGAGCTAGAGAATTATATTTAAGATCATTTGTAACTCATAGGAAATTATTTAGTTAGGATTTTTATGATTGAAGTTTAAAAAAATTGAATCACCCCATTGAGGGATTGTAATAAGGCCTTTGTCTAGTTGTAATGTTTAATGCCCAAGTGTGGCAGGCCTGTGAGCTCGAGATATTTTACCATGAGGCATATTTTTCATGTACATTTCCAATCAACTAAAGAATTATACTTGTAGAATACTTTCCTATGTTACTTCCATTGCACATTGACTCTAAGATGCATAGCTTGGACTATTCTTTTTTAACCCTCCATCCATGACTAGACGAAAAGGAAATAAACATAGAGAGAGATAATCTGAATTTAGTTCTTCACCTAAAGAATCTCACAAATCTAAGGAATGTGTTGATGAACTGTGCATAAACACATGTAACTATGATGCATTTTGGTTCTCCACTATCCCTGAATGTGACAATGTTAAATATTAGGTCTTCACTCAAAATAAAGATGTGACCTTTTGCATTGAAGATAATGTACCTAAGTTAGAATGTTTCACATGGAACAACATACTAAAAATGCCACCATTGAGAAACCATACATATGTTAAGAGAGTTACAATGCTCTCTTTCTCAATTCGATAGTATGTTAGAGCTTCAAATATTTTCATTGAATTGTATGAGAAAGGTCTTCCCAATGCAGATCAACAAGCAAGCTTGGAATACTTTGCATCACCATGTGAGCTGAAAATTTTCTCTTTTTGTTTCAATTCATGTAATGAGGTCAATAGTTATGACAATGGCTTACCCTTGTGTGAGGATAATTCATTTTCAGAAAAGTTCACACCTATTGTTGTATGCTCACCTTAGATACTATTCTCAAAAGAATCTGACATTTACATTATATGGTTTACGTATAGTGACAAAATTTACAGTAAAATGGTCTTTAACCATTCAAGTATTTTGTGCAGCTCCTTGCATACAACCAAAGTTTTTCAATGGTTGCAACTGGGTGAAGATTGCAACTATGGTCTAAGGGAGATCAACTCCTTTAGAAGAGTTATCTTTCACAAAGGCTAATTATTGTAATTTACATCTTGTTAAAACCATGTAAATATTAGATTAGTTGTTGTTTTCCAAGAAGATTGATTACACACCCTACATTCTCCTTAAGAGAATCTATGTCCTTAGTTGCTTTTATTTTCCTCTTGGAAGTGCAACTTGTACATGTTTTATTCTCTAAGGGAAGCTAGGTGCTACTATTTCCCTTTTTGACTCTATGCCCAATGGAATGATAAGGTCCCTAGATCCCATGATTAGTAGACAATCATCCTATAGAAGTCACTAAAATGTTGACATTTTATACCACCTTATATGACCCATAAAAAAAATTTGATTTAAGAGATCCTATATGAGCCATCTATCATGAACTACACCTTGAAAAACCCCAAAAATGGTTGTGTCAAAATATTTAGACTTTTAGGCTTTCACTTACCTATATACCTACATGCCTTCTCTATCACTCCTGATCTTCCAACTCTTTCACCTCTTCTTCCCATCACTATCCTGAGTATTTTAGGTTTCAGGCATCAACCTCAACCCTTAACTCTTATTGCTTCCTTTTCATAAGCCTTACTTTCCCCCCAATCACCAAAATCTCAATGAAATCCTTGAAAATGTGAGTAAGCCTCAAATTTTTAGACTTTGGGGATTAGCCTTCTTTATTACCTCTTACCATATTTTCATTTTAAGTGTTAAAATTTCCTTCAAATCCCCGGTCCCTAACACTTTGTCTTTCGACAATCGATCCTTCTAACTTTAGTTTTATCTTTATTCAATAAGACAAGGTTTCCTCCCAGCCCCTAATCTCTAATGAATTACTTTCAGACATTGAGAACTAGGCCTCCTACTTATTCCTTGTCACATTTTTTGATAAGGTATAAGTATTCTCTCTAATGCTCGACACCCAATAGGTGTTCTTTCGAGGATTGTTAATTCTTCATGTCATCTTATGTAGTGAAGTGTTATGCGATATGATGTATGCTTGATGCCTAATTGTATTTTTCTCTAATTTTTAGGATTGCAATGTTCTTCTCTCTAACCTTTCAATAAGTGTTCCTTGGTAGGCTTGATGCTTGATGTCTGATGAAGGTCCTTTTTCGAGGCTCCAAACCATTTAATGTTTAATAAAATGGTTCTTTTGGGCCTGAAAATCTATCAATTCTCAAGAAAGGATTTTCTCAACTTGAAATCACCATTAATTCCCAATGAATCTTCTTAGATGTCTAATCCTTGTTTCTAAGGTAGTGGAGAGTGCATTTAATGCTTTGTGTATGATTTTGGAGAGGATTAGTAGCACCCATTCTCATTTATTGCATGTAGGTGTCCCTTCTATCATGGATTTCATGCCCACATCATAAATTTCATGAGAGATCTTCACTCTTTGACACATGAACATGGTCAATCATCAATGTGATAGAGTGGGTGTTGAGTGTTGGTCTCTCTTCCTAGGAACATTCTTTTGGGTTTCTCTCATGTATAAAGAGTAGCCTTATGCTAATTATAAATGGTTATTGCCTAGTTTCTCTAGTAGATTTATGCATGTTTTGCACTCTGCAATTGTAAATTATCATTTAAGCCTCCATTTCAATGAAAATTGATCCTTTTACCCCTTATTTATTTGCATATTTTGTAATATAAAGTTGTGTAAGTTATTTGGGATATTTTTATTAATTTGATGTTGTCTAAAGTAGGAAGACACACATTTTTCTCTTGGTCTATCACCTCCCATTTCCATTTTTAGGTATTCCTTCTATCCCTTTTCCTCTATGAGTTGATTAGACTAGGTTAATGGTACGATTTGATGTACTGGATTGGACCAACACATCCGCACTTTAAATGAAAGACGAAGCTAACCTTCACCAGAGACTTGACCTAAACTTGCAAGGTCCTACACCTTGAGCTCATTTTCATTATATCATTGGAATGTTGAACCCCATGTTCATGAGGGTGTGCGATTTCATGTGACACTAAGACCTGCACCACTAGAAAGTGTTAATACCTAGCTTTTTGTCAATATCTTATTTATAAAAATTAGAATTTTGGGTGAAAAATTATGCCCATTTTCTCAAATACAGTATATTAGGAAATAAAGAAAGGATTTTGGTTCCTCTAGCCTAGGTATTGGTCACCCATAGGACCAAAATTGGATGTTATAAGCATTAATTTGGTGGAAATAATTACACCACTTTAGTGGCAAGCAGGCAAAGCATAGGTGGTTTATTTTCATGTTTCAATAAACTTTGAGTAGCACCCATTGGGCTTTAGGCCCTTGCATGGACTCAAAACCATGTACTAAACATACATATAAGACCTAGAATTCTAAATAGGTGAAAAAGGTAAAATGAAATATTTTAATAAATAATTCCTGATGTACCAAATTTGTTGTTTTCTAGCACAATAATAGTACCCTACACATGTACTACCTATAAAATTATGGCACAAACAAAGAATATTTAATGGAATCTAAACATATTGACCATTGATCATACCTATGTATGAATCTAATAGTATTGTATGGTATAGATATGTATGGATCATATCTAGATTTCATATGATTGTATGGAGTATTTTTTTCCAAATATCTAAAACCTAAAAAGAAGGCTAAAAATTTCTTATCATTAAAATATGAAGTGTTCGATATGGAAATAGGATTTTTTGGACCTTGATAGTAAGGTTTTTCCCCCAAAATACATCTAACAAAATGTCATGCCCAAATCACCCTTATATTTGAGAAGGGGTTTGCAAACCTAGAGCTTTGGTACCAAGTAAGAAATTATAGTGGACACTAATACCCTAGGATCATCTACAAAACCAAAGATAGACTTCCATGAGAGAGCACAACAAGAGATAAATTGCTTGATATGGATGCAATAATATACAATGATTAATATAATGTAAATTAGTGATATTACATATCCCTATATTACATAATGCATATGATTGTTTGTTGAATATGGTACTAATATATATAGTAAATATTGGCAGCACTAATTTCAAATAATAAATATTCAAAAATATTAGAATCGTTGCGGCCCGGATCCAGGTACTAATAATCAGTGATTTAGAAACGTGCGTTGAATTTCTCCGCTATCTATTGTTTTGTACCTCAAATCCATTGCCTTCGTCATTGACGTTAAAGTACGAATACATGTACATTTTTTAATTAGGTCTCTTCTTATCTGTGGGTCGGGAATTTCGATGAATTGGATTCTCGAATGACTTGGGGCAACTAACAAAGAAATAAATGACGCTTTAATATACTTTTGAATTGAATTCAATGCATTTAATGCTAAATGTCCAACAGAAGGATAACGATGAAGAACTTTGTGTTGGTGGGCGGTACACGTCTGATACATACAAATTTGTATGTATGTCAAACTTCCAACCTGAAAAATGGATCCCACTCTTACCTGCTCCTGAATAAATCTCACCTTCCCAACACTAACGAGCGGATTAAAAAATTCCCTGTCAGTCAAATAAATATCAAATGCTTTCGGACGGCTTCCTTTTTTTAATGATAATGCATATCCATTAGTGTGTCTGTAATACAATAAATACTTTATAAGTGGCATACTTTTAAGTGAATGATTAATGGGATCGGTATAATTTGATATTATTATATTGATTTTTGAATCTACATTAGTTTTAGAGATGTAGATTTGATCGAAATCATTTGTATAATTACAATATTCAATTTTAAAAGTTTAAAATTAAAATTAAAATTAAATCTCATTGATTTTCTTTTACACATGAATTGATGTATCACATGTTTTTGTTGATTTGTGTGTTATGTTGAACCTTATATTTAAAGGCATGTTGTTCATCTAGATCATGGAGAGATTATCAAGGACTATTAGGACATCCTTGGAATCTAGTTATAGAGGAATATTCAAAGCATTTATAATAGCATTACCAAAACATTATATTAGTACAAATCATCTTAGTATCAATCCACTTTTACTTGTCCTTGATCATCGTGTTGGGACTGTAAAAATCTGATGTTTTTACATATGTTTTCACTCATAAATTCTCTGATTTGGTCCTACCGTATGCATATTTCGCCCATTTTTTCCATATTGTCCCATTGAATCCGTTGGGTCATGCATATTTTCCATTCTAGTTTATATCGACATAGGTCTCCCATTGTCTCCCCGACCCACTATGTTTTTCTGCTAATATCTTTTGTTTCAGGTGTATCGGCGTGACAACATTTGGGTCTCTCTGATCTGTTTTTCTACTAGCAAACGTATGTTGCCTATCGGCAAGACGTTTCTGTTGTTTTGGCGACCGTGGTGGCTTCTATTGGCATTTGTCTTGGCGGTCGGGCTAGCGTCTTGCCGAATTCTGGATGTCTCAGCGACAGGTGCACTGTGGGTCCCTTCAGCATATGTTATGGCTTTCGGGGTGGTGTCTTACCGAATATCACTTGTTTCCCCGACTTTGCATTTTGGTGCTTCATCGGTATAGGTTGAATGCCTTCGGTATAGTGTCACAGCGAAGTGAGTTTGTCTCACCAAAGAAGCACAAACAGTTTTCTTCCAAATGACTTTCAGTGTAACCCACTTGCTGGCGTTGTAAGGTCTTGGCGAGTGACCTTCGGTCTCGTCGACCTTACGCTTGGACTTCCTCTCGGTGGCCGATTCGATGAGACTTGGGTGACTTCGGTGATGTGTCATGGCGATGTATGGATTGTCTCACCAACAGAACGTTATGTTTTATTCAAGTGGCTTTTGGTGTAATATTCGCTTTCTCTTGGCGACAAACAGTGTTTGGTGTGCTCCGGTATAACAACTTTATCTACAAGACGTCTCGCCGAAGATTGAAAGTTATGGCAACATTCATGATGAGCACTTGTCAGCAAAAAGAATCTTTAGGTCACATCGACATGAGATTAAGTGGGAGGTTCTCGGCGAAACTTGGAACGATCTATGTAACCTCTCCCCGACACTGCTTTGTCTTGGCGAAAGCGGATGGGAAATGGTTTTCGGAGTAAGTGTTGCCTTGTCACGGCGACTGTGAAACAAAAGTGAATGCCTTTCGGCCTGACATTGTGATCTCGGTATATGGTCTCCCCGATACCTATGTGTTATAGTGAAGCAGAGTAGGAACAAAGGAACACTATGTGGCTTTGGTATGACTAACGGGTTGTTACAGCAACAAATTGGAGGTAAAGTTCTTTTCGATAAAGCATTTTGTTATCTCTATGACTTCTCACTGACGGCGATAGGCTATGGCGAAACATAAAGGGAACAAAAGCGATACTTCTTGACTTCGACATAGCAGGCTGGTGGTCACGACGATGCACGAGGAACAGTTAACACAGGCAGATAACGATTAACATTATTTTTCCTTCGACATACTTTCATGACTATCTTGGCGACTGTTTAGTAATGAATAACATAAATACATCACTATGGCTGACATGAATCTGTGTGGATGACCATTCCAGGCTTACATATTTTGGGCCTGAATTTTGTGCTGGGCCGACATGAGTTCTCAATTTGATATTTTCTTCAAATGCTTGTGTATAAATAGGAATTTTGCATTTTCTAATAGGGACCAATGACCAGTTATCAGTATTTTTTACAGTAGGAAAATTGTATGGATACAGAACAGTAAATTTGTCAATTCAGAGGCTGTGATGCATGTTTTAAACATGGAGGTATTTATGAATGTCAATTGATGTTGTTGCACCTATCTGGTATCAGTTATCTGTTGAATTAAATAAAAGGATTGCTAAGTTATCTCCAAAATGGATTCTTTCTGATCGTTTAAATTGATATGACAAGTTTGTATTCGATTTATCAGTGCGCATTTGTTGTTCTTGTGTGATTGATTGATTGGTTCTTTCAAGTAGAGACTAAATCTTTTTGGTTAATCACAGTGATCAGAGAGATTCAATTGGATTGTTCAAGTAGAGCTTAGTAATCATATTTTTGCATGTTTATACCAGTTGTAAGCATAATCTATGCCAGATAACTTGAATTTTCTCCAGATAGTGTTGCTCATCTTGATTTCACTTGACTCTGCATACCCAATAAGGCACTGGTCTCTGCATTTTATCATTTTGAATTCATTCATTTTCCTTATATCCTTTAAAGTTTAGCATTTTAGAATTTACACTACAGTACTGTTATCATTTTCAAGTTAGATTTCATCTGTTCACTCCCATCTACCATTGTGAACAAGTTGTTATAAAAAGAGTGATTACAAGTTAAGTTTACATTATTCAGAGAGGTACACCCGCCTTGGTTTTGCAGCACCTGAAGAGTAGAAGGTTTAATTGTTTCAAACCTTATTTTTGTTGTGCATGTTTTGCACACACGCCCCGCCGTAGGCAGGGACCCCCTTTTTTTCGCTCCCGAAAGGCTACTTTGCTCCTGTCTTGTTTTCCATGCCCCATTTCCAAGCCCAAATTGGTTATGTGCCATCAAACGATCAAATTCCCTTACCCAAATTCACCTACTTGGGGTATTCAAATCTACAGAGAAATAAAGTCCCCTATCCCCTTTCTGCCTTTTGTCTTGCTTTGGCTGTTTCAGAAACATCCGTGGACCCCTATCGGTCCAGTTTCCACATTTTTGGCTTTGGGGACAACTTTTTGGTAGATTTGGGATGTGTTTGGGGTGTTTCAATGAACTGCCAAGGTTTCGTCAACGTTCCATTAAGTTTCGATGGTTTCAGAACTTTCCCTCCGAAATTCCCTTCCTCCTTGGCTGTTTGGAAACATCCGTGGACCCCCGTCGCTCCCGTTTCCTCATTTTTGAATTTGGGGTCACCCTTTTTTGGATCTAGGATGTGTTTGAAGTGCGTAAATGAACTGCCAAGGTTTCGTCAACGTTCTGTTAAGTTTCGATGGTTTCAGAACTTTCCCTCCGAAATTCCCTTCCCCCTTGGCTGTTTGGAAACATCTGTGGACCCCCGTCGCTCCCGTTTCCTCATTTTTAACTTTAGGGTCACCCTTTTTTGGATCTGGGATGTGTTTGAAGTGCATAAATGAACTGCCAAGGTTTCGTCAACGTTCCGTTAAGTTTCGATGGTTTCGGAACTTTCCCTCCAGAATTTCCTTCCCCCTTGGCTGTTTGGAAACATCCGTGGACACCCGTCGCTCCCGTTTCCTCATTTTTGGCTTTGGGGTCACCCTTTTTTGGATCTAGGATGTGTTTGAAGTGCGTAAATGAACTGTCAAGGTTTCGTCAACGTTTCGTTAAGTTTTGATGGTTTCGAAACTTTCCCTCCGGAATTCCCTTCCCCCTTGACTGTTTGGAAACATCTGTGGACCTTCGTCGCTCCCGTTTCCTCATTTTTGACTTTGGGGTCACCCTTTTTTGGGTATGGGATGTGTTTGAAGTGTGTAAATGAACTGCCAAGGTTTCTTCAATGTTCTGTTAAGTTTTGATGGTTTCAGAACTTTCCCTCCGGAATTCCCTTCCTCTTTGGGTTTGTTTGAAACATTTGTGGACCCTCATGTCCCGTTTCCTCATTTTGACTTTAGGGTCACCCTTTTGGATCACAGGATGTGTTTGAGTGTTGTGAACATCAATGTTTACGTCACATTCCGTTAAGTTTCGATGGTTTCAGAACTTTCCCTCTGGAATTCCCTTCCTCCTTGGCTGTTGGGAAACATCTGTGGACCCTCATCGCTCCCGTTTCCTCATTTTTGACTTTAGGGTCACCCTTTTTTGGATCTGGGATGTGTTTGAAGTGTGTAAATGAACTGCCAAGGTTTTGTCAACGTTCCGTTAAGTTTTGATGGTTTCGAAACTTTCCCTCCGCAATTCCCCTCCTCCTTGGCTGTTTGGAAACATCCATGGACCCCCGTCGCTCCCGTTTCCTCATTTTTGACATTGGGGTCACCTTTTGGATTTGGGATGTGTTGATGTTAGCAAATGGGCTGAGTTTCGTCAAGAGTTTGGTTAAGTTTCGATTGGTTCAGACTTCGTCCCCATTTCTTGTTTGGAACTTCGGCCACCTCTCTGAGCCTCGAGCCCGGCCCTCCTTGGCCGTTCGAACCCACTCTCCATGGCCGTTTTAGACTTCAGCCACCTCCCACTTCTGACCTCTGGGCTGGCCCTCGTGGCCCGTTCAGGCTCCGCCTCTCGTGGCCATTTGGAACTTCGGTGATGCTGCCTCATAGGCCTCAGTCCCTAACCCCTCCCAAGTGGCCGTTCAGCTCAGCCTCTTGTGGCCGATTTTGGAACCCACGGCCTCACTCGGCCTCCGGAGCCCGGCCCCTCCATGGCCGTTTCTAGGGCTCCTCCTCTCTGTGGCCGTTTCTGGGGCTCCTTCTCTCCGTGGCCGTTTTGGAACTTCTGGCGGCCACCTCCCTTCCAGCCTCCGGAACTCGGGTCCTCCGTGGCCATTTTCGGAAGTCCGTCCCTCTTTGGCCGTTTGGAACATCTGGCGGCCATCTCCTTCCCGCCCTCCGGAACCCGGGCCCTCCATGGCTGTTTCCAAGAGCCCGCCTCCTTCTCGGTTGTTTTGAACATCCGGGAGCTCGCCTTCTTCACGGCTGTTTTGGCTTCCATCCGCTGTCTGCCTTCTAGCTTTCTTATGCCGTCTTTCCGCCCTCTGGCGCTCGCACCCTTGAAGCATGCATTAATGTTTATGGTCCAAATGAGCTCCAAATATGAATATCAAGATATTTTGATGATGCATGGATAGATCTAACAGGGAATTTGTAGGTTTGACTGACATTTTTCTTAACTCATGTATAAATGCACTTACGACACTTCATGTTTGCAGGAGTCAAGAAGCCTTCTGTAGGTCTATCAAAGAGGCCCATTGAAGGAGTTGTCCTACCTTTTTCCAGATGATGATGATATCTAAGGAGCTTTCTGCCCGAATCAGGGGCCACCAATCCATTGATGCCAATCGTCGACAGACTCGTTTGATCAAAGGAAGAACACTGCAAGCACATCAAACAAAAGACAACTTTCAGGCAGTTTTAGCTACAATGAAAAGAGAAATCAGCTAAATGACAAAATTGCTACAGTAACTGGCACTAGATGACAAAACATGGAAAACATAAGGAATGTATTTTTAATTGTTGAATATTGTGGGGTAGGTGAAACCCTAGTGTAATTGAATCTAGGCCATTCGATGTAATTGAATCCTAGCCATTCATTTGGGCTTTGGAAAACTATAAATAGGTGCTTGCCCCTCATTTGTAAGAGTTGGAGAATTGATGTAAATACATTTTGTAGCAATAGAAAGCGACATTGCATGATTTATGGGTGTTCCTTTTGAGTTTGCTCTTTATGTATGCATAGTTCACCTTCCATGTTAGTTTTAGTGTTAGTTTCTTGAATGGGAGTGATGATGGTGTTTGCTGTTTTAGTATTTGATGAACTTTCAGCTCATGCTTTTTGTGGTTCATTGATGATGAATCAGTTTGCAAAGCTAGTCTGAGCCTCTTTTCCTTTATTGCTACAACTTAGTTCAATTACATGTGCATGTGTGTGTGTGTGTAATCTGAAAATCTGTAGTCCTTAGAAGATTGCACTGGTTTTGTGCAACTGTAGGTTTCTCTTGGCCAAACAAAACCCAGTTTAGAAAGTCTGTCTACTTTAGCAGCCACCATTTTTACTGTTCATTTGTAGCTTAGGATTAGAATAGCTTTCTTAACCCTTCTCCTTTTGTTGTTTCATTTAATCCTTTGTTAGAGTAGGATCCAAAGCATCACTATGAAGCTAAATCAGATGAATTTGATGAGTTTCAACTTGCTGTTTTGAGTGGACAGCCACTGTTCATTCACTTCCAACACTTTGAAACTGCATTTGCAAACCCAACTTCCCATGCTTTGTAACTCATCTGTAAGACCGCTTTGTGATTCCAACAAATCACATCAAACAACTGAGATATTCCAAGCACTGTCAAGACCTGACATTAGAGACCTTGGGATAGTTTTCTGCAATTTGATTGTGGAAGATTGTCTTTCAAGAGAGGTAGTGCACCTACGCACTGTCTGTGTTGAAAAGTGCATAAAAACACATCAACAGAACTAGCGCTAGAAGGAGGGCCTGACATGTTGAGGCTACAAAGCTGAAAATTGGAAATCGAAAGGAGCACTTGCAAAGAAGAAATATGAGATAAGGAGATCTCTTTCAATGCTAAAAATTAGAAAATTTTGAAGGCAAAAGAAGCTGAGTCAAAATGGAGCAGCATGCACAAATTGACATCACTCAACTGCATACAAATTTGAACAAGAGACTGAAGAAGCCATTGCAGCAATTTGCGTTGGCGGATAGATGTTGGATCCATTGCACTTGCAAGCATAGTGAATTAGGGTGTCTAACATTCTTGGACATAATTGAGAAGGTCTTGCAAAGAGAAATTCCCTTTTGAGAAATATATCAGCCTTTAGCCCTTGCAGACTCAGAGGAAGAATTGACAACCATGGCAGCCAAGGCATTCAAGGAGTTGATCCAGGAACATTTAAGCAGCAAGGATGGACCAAGATTGGAGGAAATATTGATGTCAAGTTGGTGCAGATTTCACAATGCACCCCACTCTAAATTCACTTGCTCATCATGCACAAATGTTATCGCCCAAGTCAAGGATCATGTGAACAAGTTGGAACAGCCATCTCCTAGTAAAGGGGACTCATGCCATGAGGTGGGAAAGTTGTTGGAGGCTCGAGGACAACACACCATAGATGAATCAAGAAATCTGACACAGGTTAGTGCTGGGACAACAGACATAGAGGATCAGATCCAAAAGGAAGTGGATAATTTCCTTAGGACAACAAGCTGCCTTGATGAACAATCAGCTAGAAATAGATCAGAAATTTGTTCCTCTGTTGAAGAAAAATAGTCCCATGCTCTAGAAGACAGATTGGCAGTCAATGATGAATCAAAAGAGTTTGCAGTAGTGTATGTTGGGGTAGCAAATGATGATGTTGAAAATCAGAAAGAGGAAAAGGTTGACATCCTTGGGACAATAGAGAATGATGGAAAAGAAATAAGCGAGATTATATTAGAGGACCTCTCCTTCATGAATGAAAATGATCAAGCATCTGAAAATGTAGATTTGGAGGAGTGGGAACAACCACTTGCCACAGCTATCTACTATTCACCTTCCGTCCCAAATGATGATGAGGACCCACTGGTGGAAAGATATGACCAGCTCATCTCGAAACTAGCGAGGGATTGGACTGAGCTGAAATACCAAGTGGATTTGGAGATATTGCTGCTCCCAAATTGGTGCCGACTCCATGATTAAATGCACTCAGAGCTCACATGTAAGCTATGCCAAGAGGCCATCAAACAAGTTAGAAGAAAAACAAGGCAGCCAAGTGCCCGACCTCCTCTACTTGCTGCTTGGATCGAAGTAGAAGACCAAGAGCCAGAGCCAAGTGACAACTCGGCTAAAGGTGGACCTCAACAGGATGTTGGGGCAGCAATAGAAGGACAAAAATACAATCTCAAACTTCCGAGCGATGAAGTAGATCAAGCGGGAATGTTGTCCACCAGTCATCAAGAATTTTCTCTCGAAGAGGATTTGCACACCATGAACGATAGGCTTTATGCCGAACCCTTGGAGGGAAATTGTGTAGTAAACTTTGGTCCCCTTGACAAGGTGCCATCAATTGATAATTTTTTTCCATTGGGAGCTACACTACGGAGGTATGCTCATGCCGAGGAAGAGCACATCCCAGAAGACGACAGTGATGAATACATACTCCTTGAGCCCCCGAATAGTGATGCACTAGAGTTTCCAGATTGGGAGAGGAGCTTCTTCTCCATTTACAGTGATAGTGAGCAAGAGGAAACGAGTGAACATCATGATGAGATGCATGAACATCAAAAAAAAGAAGACAAAGGCGAAGGTGCTAAGATAGTTGCTAACAGAGATGATGCACTCGACCGACTACAAGATGCAACTTTGAGTCCTTCCGCCATGATCGTTGTTGATCTTCCTTCGTATTCAGATGGATCCAATAGGATAGATTCGTATATGTCATCATCTCATAACACTGAACATCATGAAAATAAGGCTGACACCTGGGAAAGGAGATGGGACAGCATGCTGCCCCTTGAAGACAACAATCAAGAAGAAGTTTTGGCAACGGAAACCCAGGCATATGAGGTGTATTTCCTCAAGGAACAACTAGTGGAGGTTGTGGATCCCATTGGTGGATTGGAAAAGTTGTTTGCTACCCCATCCTCCCAACCCTATGCCAGTTTAATGTTTGAAGTGTTGCACCCTCCACCATGCCCACCCGAGGCTGCCAATGCAACGACCAAGGATGTTATGCTTGCTCTCGACTGTCCAACGCTGCCACCTCCGTGTGATGACATCCAGGTTTTATCCTTCCTTGCCCCTATCATTTCTCATAACTGCACTTATTATTTTGATTATGGGAATAAGGGAAAATGAACATGTTTATGGATTAACCATGGGTTCAATGAGCCTCCTCAATTGCTGATTTTTCATGATGACATGATTGAACTTGAGTTCTACAACATTGAATTTATTTTTTCAGAATATAAAGACAAGTTTGCATGGTTAAGAACGACAACAATCATCCATTTGCTTGTGCATGCACTACAAAATCCAATGAACGTTAATGTTGGCTCACCCTTCATGAACATAGTTCATTGTAAATATCTTTGTACATAGCCCGTTTTGAGTAGTATAGGTTTCATGTAAATACTCCGCTTTCTTGCTTTCCTTAAGTTAGTTGGTGTGTGTAGGTTGCTCACTTTGTAGGTTGTTTTCCTTTCGTTTGATTTCGCTTTGTTGCTGCTTTGCTTGGGGTCCCTTTGCTTTTAGCTGGGCACATCTGTGCACACAACAACCATACATATTGTCTGGGGTTGTTCTACATATTTCTTTGTCAAACTCTAATCAAGTCTTCAAAGTGGATGGTGAAGGTCTTCTGTTAGTGTCAAGCGATTTGGGTGTTTAATTCAAAGAGGATAAGTTGTTGGTTTAGTCTGACTTTGACGTATTCTGAAATCTTATAGCTCTTACACATCTTAAGAATTTGACGGTCACTATAGGGCCTTTTGTGAAGTCTAGTTAAGTGAAAAATCTAAAATTCTGCTCCAGTGCCACTGTGATTCTCAGCCCTGAGCACGAGCTTCAATGCTTGCGGGTTGAAATAAAAGAGCTAAAAAGAAAA
>VDFB02285560.1:0-61243 GCA_007258455.2 Sequoia sempervirens | reverse complement strand
ACTTAGTTCAATTACATGTGCATGTGTGTGTGTGTAATCTGAAAATCTGCAGTCCTTAGAAGATTGCACTGGTTTTGTGCAACTGTAGGTTTCTCTTGGCCAAACAAAACCCAGTTTAGGAAGTCTATCTACTTTAGCAGCCACCATTGTTACTGTTCATTCGTAGCTTAGGATTAGAATAGCTTTCTTAACCCTTCTCCTTTTGCTGTTTCGTTTAATCCTTGGTTAGAGTAGGATCCAAAGCATCACCATGAAGCTAAATCAGATGAATTTGATGAGTTTCAACTTGCTGTTTTAAGTGGACAACCACTGTTCATTCACTTCCAACACTTTGAAACTGCATTTGCAAACCAAACTTCCCATGCTTTGTAACTCATCCGTAAGACCGCCTTGTGATTCTAACAAATCACATCAAACAACTGAGATATTCCAAGCGCTGTCAAGACTAGACATTAGAGACCTTGGGATAGTGTTCTACAATTTGATTGTGGAAGATTGTCTTTCAAGAGAGGTAGTGCACCTACGCACTACCTGTGTTGAAAAGTGCATAAAAACACATCAACAGTTCTGTTACCCTAAAATGTTGTGAAATCTTGGCAACCTTTCGTGGTTCAAACTTGCATTTTTGAGAGCTAACAAATTGGCGACTCTACTAGGGAACAATCATAATCAAGGCCTTAATCATATAGTCAAAAATCTTGCACAGACTCCCCTGGGAATAAACGGTATCAAACTGTTTTCTCATTTTTGATAAAAGTGAGTGGCGACTCTGACAGAAATATTTGCATCTGTTCATCATGAATGGAAGAAGGTCTCAGTACAGGGGAGGTCATAATGGAGCCCTTGCTGATAGCAGTAAGTAGACACATAAAGATGATAGAGCTGATAAGGGAAAAGGCATAAATGAGGATATGGGTCTGACAGATAAAGATAAGACATCGAGAGCACATAATTGTTTTGATACATGGAGAGATGATTCAAGTGTAGAACTTTTTACCCCTGAAGATCGAAGAAATCCCTTCCCTTTTATTGATTCTAAACATGTTGAGTTTGAAGCTAGATTAGAAGCTGAACCTATCAGAATTCAACATGAATATGATCAGAGGATGGAGGGTAATCACCAAACTCCTAGAGGAAACCATGAGCTCTCAATTTCTGATGAAGTAAAAGCACAGCTGGAACTGAAAGAGAAGAAGATAAAGGAACTAGAGGCTAAATTGCAGAAAGCTCAGATTGCTGATCATACGACTGGTGGCCCAAAGTATTTCCTGCCTCACAAGCAGGGTGATCATGGCGCAGGGCCCTCCAATCAACAAGATGTTCCTCACAATCAGATAGGGAATCACCACAAGCAGCCAAATTGTCCACCTCACATTCCTACACAACATATAGGTATGTATCCACCTCCTAGTCAGAATTATATCCCACATTATAATGCACAGTACAATAATCACATGCCTCCGTATCAGCATCTGCCTATCCCTCCCCCTCAGCAGCATGCAACCATGATTAGACAGTTTGATTTAGCTAGTTTTCAGTTGTATCCTTACCCTATGGATGGTAGTTGGAGGAATATGGTGCCCAAATTTATAGGGAGTAATGCAATCACAGCTGAAGAACATTTAAGGAGTTTTAATATTTTCATTCAGGACATAGATATGCCTTATGAAGATTTATACATGAAGCTGATCATGATATCACTTCTTGAAGATGCTAGGGATTGGTTCAACAGCCTACCAGCATTCTCAATTAATTCTCTCCAAGCATTCCAAGACAAACTCTTAGAGCAATATGGAAATCAAAATGCTTCAGATGTAGCTCTTCATGAATTAATGAGAATTCAGAAAAATCAGAATGATTCAATTTATGATTTCAACCAGAAATTCAACAAGCTACATACTAAAGTTCCTCTTAGATCAAGGTTTCCAAATTCTGTTGCATTGAGTGTTTATTTAAATGTTTTTGATCCCAAGATAGGGTATGAACTGAGAAGTAGATCTCCAAGAGATTTGGCTGAAGCATAGAAAATTGCATTGACAATTGAAAATAATAGGAAGGCTGCTGGTATAACTAATAAAAGAGACAACCTGAGGCCTCCTCAACAAAATAATTATCAGTATAGACAAGAGAATACATATAGAAGTGATAACAGAAATGAAAGGCCGAGGCTACATGATATGCCTTACAATACAGACTGGAAAGATGGGAAACCTATGGCGACTAGACCAAGAAACAAAGAGACTCCTGATCCATTGAGCAAGAAAGGAACTTACATAGTGAGTAATAATTATTTTTGTGAAGTTTGTAATCAGCCACATTCTCCAGATTATTGTGTTGTAGCTCAAAGGATGCAAGAAGAAGGGATGTTGATAGAAAATAATGGAGAAGATCACACGGTGTATTTGACTTCAATTTTTTTTCACCATGTTGAGGAAATAAATTCATCTTCAGAGGATGAAGGCTACGAATATGATGTTTCCAATCAAAAGTATAATGTCCATATGGCTGAACAACAGATCTTTTATGATTATGATGAAGATTGCATAGAGCCACATCCTGTTGAGGTGCCTACTCAATGCAATGTGAGGAGGCTTACTGAGGATGAAATAGAAAGGATCACTGTTGCTGCAGTGGAGGAAGCTCGAAGTAAATACTGGTTGAGAAACAAAAAAGAAAATGAGCCAGATGGTGTTCCTGGGGGAATTTTTATAAAAGATCAAAAGACAACACAAGAAATTGCAAAAAAGCCAGGAAACAAGTAGCATGATAAAATTGAGCAAAAACCAAGTCAAAAGGAGGAAGTAAATGAATTAAATAAGGAAATACAGATGCCTGACTAGTCCAGTAAAAAAGAAAAAGAGGAAAACAAAAGAGACGTGCCAGAATTAAAGAAGACTGTCAAGGTAGAGAGCTCCTCTTTTGATTTCACTCAGGCATTGTCCCAGGTAAAAATGTTTGTTCCACTACTTGAGATGATGAAAATTAAAGAATATAGGGATACTGTTGTTCAATTGATAACGAATGGAGAACATGTGAATGCTGAAAATAAAATAACTGTTAAAGCAGTCAATAGGCAGGAGAAAATAAATGATTCTGAAATCTACTTGAGTGATATATTATCAACTCCTCCTCAAGTTGATCCCTTCTTTACTACGTTGCTTATTAATAACAAATTGTTAAGGAACTGCATGATAGATTCTAGTGCCGCTATAAACATCATGCCTGTTGGAGTCATGAAACAACTTGGTATGTGGGTTGATATCACTGGAGGCAAATGTTATGCAATGGATAACAAACCTGTTCCTGTGGTTGGTATTATGAAAGATGTTGAAGTCAAATTGGCTACTTATCCTCAAGTGGCTTATAATATAGATATAACGGTTGTTGATACACCTCCTCAATTTGGGATGCTTTTGTCAAGGCAGTGGACTACAGCTGTAGGTGGAAATGTTCAATTTGATTTATCTTATGCTACAATACCAGTGAATGGTCAGGAAATCAAGTTGTATAGAGAGCCAAGAATGAACCAGCTTGTTGATTATGTGCCTCAAGATCAGATCAATTGTTTCTGTGATGTTGATCTTGGAAGTTTTAAGATTGAACCAGCTCAGCCAGAACTAACTAATAGTGATCCAATTGAAAAACATGCTGCACAAAATTGCAATGGTGTATGGAAGATGTATTTTGATGGAGCCTACAGCAAATAAGGTAATGGAGCTGGGATTGTATTTGTTTTTCCTGGAGGTATTACTTTTAAATATTCTATTCTATTAGCATTTGAATGTACAAAAAATGTGGCAAAGTATGAAGTTTTATTGACAGGCTTGAACATAGCTGTGAAACACAAGATTAAGTTGCTGACTGTTTTGGGTGATTCCGAGTTAGTTATTTCACAGATCAAATTGAAATATGCAGCAAAACACAAAAGATTAAAACAGTATAGGAATGTTGTATGGGATACCATTGAATTATTTGATGCATTTTCAATTGAGTGGATTGATAGATCAAAGAACATAATGGCTGATTTTTTAGCAAATGTGGCACTGAAAAGAGATGATATCACATTGGCTGGGGTATCATAGATTGAGTTCAAGACAAGACCTGCTGTTCCTGATAATGTTTATAGTTGGCAGGTCTTCAATGATGATACTGACCTTTTGAAATTCCTCAATTGTATAGATCAGTATGAGGCTCAGGAAATTGATTTCAATGCTTTTGTTGAAGAAGTGGATGGGAAGCAAACTATGTTTGGCAAGGATATTTTGCAGCTCAAAAAAAAAAAGTTTCCTAAGGGTCTAGTGGCGTTGGAGAGGTTGTATGATGGAAATGATAGATCTCTAATGAAACAAATGCTAGTTAAAAGAGAAGATATTGAAGAAGTCAACTTGGGGACTGAGATAGCACCAAGAAATGTATACATTGGAAAGAAGATCAACCCTTCAATTCGAAGAATGCTGATAGAGTTGCTGAGGAAGTACAAGCATGTTTTTGCTTGATCTTATGAAGATCTGAAAGCATACAAGGAAGATTTATTTCAGCATGAAATACCATTGAAGCTAGACGCCAAGCCTTTTAGACAAAAGCAAAGACCTATAAATCCAACATTAGAGCCTAAAATGCAAGAAGAACTGACAAAGCTTAGAGATGGAGGAATTATCAAACCAATCAGGCATTCAACATGAGTTTCTAATTTGGTTTCTGTGAGAAAGAAAAATGGTGATATCAGATTATGTGTGGACTTCAGGAATTTAAATATGGCATCTCTCAAAGATAATTATCCTCTACCCAACATGGAGGCTATATTACATAAGGTGACAGGGTGTGAGTTGCTGTCTATGATGGATGGGTTCTCTGGATACAACCAAGTTAAAGTCAAGGAATCTAAGCAATACAAGACAACATTCACTACTCCTTGGGGAACATATGTATACATAAGAATGCCATTCGGTCTCACCAATGCTAGAGCGACTTTCCAAAGAGCTATGGATATAGCATTTTCTGATTTGATTAATGCTATCATGGTGGTGTATCAAGATGACTTGACTACTTATTCGAAGAAGGCTGAAGATCATGTGCAACATCTTGCAAAGGTATTTATTAAAGCTCTTGAATATGGCATTAGTTTAAATCCAAAGAAATGTCATTTTGCAGTCATAGAGGGTAAGCTCTTGGGGCATATTGTTTCAAAAGAAGGAATTAGAATAGATCCTGAGAGGGTTGAAGCTATTGATAAGATTCCTATTCCCAAAACTGTTAAGGCAATACAGTCATTCTTTGGACAAATTAATTTTGTTAGAAGATTTGTTTCTAATTTTGCTGAGATCATCAAGCCCATATCTAAAATGCTGAAGAAAGGACAAAAAATGGACTAGATTGCTGAAGCTTTAGATGCTTGCATGTCTATCAAAAAGGCTATCAAAGAGGCTCCTGTTCTTAAATCTCCAAATTTTACAAAGCCCTTTCAGATTTTTTCATTTGCCTCAATGCATACTATTGCTGCTGTTATCTTACAGAAGAATGAGGGTGGTTATGAATAGCCTGTGTCTTTCTTTAGTAAATCATTGCAGGGGTCTGAATTGAAGTATGACATAATGGAAAAATAGGCTTTTGCATTGGTAAAGGCCACAAAATCATTCAAACCATATTTGGTTGGAGCCAAGGTGATTGCTTATGTCCCTCATATAGCTGTCAAAGAAATTTTAACACAATCTGAAGTTACAGGAAAAAGATGCAAATGGATCAACAAGATTCAAGAATTTGACATGGAGATACAAATTACGAAGCTGGTAAGAGGTCAAGGCTTGGCTAAGCTGATGACAAAAACTAATATTGAGGCAAATTAGATTTGCAATTTTGAAGAAGAGGTTGCAATTGCAAGTATTGAACACACCCCTTGGTATACTGATGTTATGCATTATCTTAAATATATGAAGTGTCTAGATGGATTGAGTGACAACCAAAAGAGAACTTTGAAGTTGCAGGCATCAAAGTATTTCTTCATGGATGGAGATCTGTTTTGGAGAAACAAAGATGGCATATTGTTATTATGTCTAGATGAGTCACAGGCCAAGCATGTTTTGAAGGAAATGCATGAAGGAGTTTGTGGAGGTCATTATTCAGCAAAGACAACTGCACACAAAATTCTCAGGGAAAGTTATTATTGGCCAAAGGTTTTTAATGATTCCTTTACACATGTGACAAGATGTGAGGCTTGCCAAAAGTTTTCTGGAAAATTAAAGTACTAGGGTGCTTTGCCACTATGACCCTTGCAAGCTGATGCCCCGTTTCATCAATGGGGAATTGATTTCATTGGAGAGATACAAGAAAAGTCAAGTGGAGGACATAGATGGATACTAGTTGCCATTGATTATTTTACAAAGTGGGTGGAGGTAATTCCAACCAAGCAGGCTACAAGGTTGTAACAAATTTATTGATGGACAATATTATCACTAGATTCGGTATACCATTGAGGATAATCTCAGATAATGGGATGTGCTTCAGGTCAAATTAATTCAAAAGCTTTTGTGATAGGTACGACATTATTATTTATTATGCAACTCCTTATCATCCACAATCCAATGGTCAAGCAGAGTCTAACAATAAGAGTCTTTTGAAGATTATAAAAAGGATACTAGGATAGAACAAGAAGGCTTGGGATTCAAAGTTAAAACTAGCTATGTGGGCTGATAGAATCACTATGAAGAAGGCAATTGGAAAGTCCCCATTTGAATTAGTGTATGGAGCGCAGGCCAGGATGCTTTTGCAGAATTTGTTGCTAGTCTATAGGTTTATCTTACAGGAAGATCTGGAAGTTTTTGAACCCATGGAAGATAGAATGGAGCAACTTGCTGAACTTGATGAAGTAAGGAGGGAGGTCCAAAATCAAAACATGAAGTTATAGGCACAGATGAAGTATCTATTTGACAAGAAAGCAAAGAATAGGAAATTTGAAGAAAATGATTTGGTGTTGATGTGGAATGCAAGGTGTTAGGAGAAAGGCAAGCATGGTAAATTTGAAGCTCTTTGGCTTGGACCTTTTGTTGGTAAATTTGAAGCTCTTTGGCTGGGACCTTTTGTTGTTACTGGAAGGAAGGGCAAAGATTCATACTATTTGCAGAACATGGCTGGTGAGGATCAGGAATTTCCTGTTCATGGGAAATTCTTGAAGCTTTTCTTCTCTTGAGAAATACAAAGGAGTAAGGGTTGCCAGTGCATGGACAACTCTTGTGTATCCTCTTGAAAATTATTTTCCATGCACAGTAGTTTTAGGTTTTGATCCACCTCCATTCCACTCTCATTTTCCATTCACCGCCATCTTGCATTCACTTTGCATTCACTCCTACTTCGCATTCATTTCCATTACCATTCATTCCATTTCTGCTCAATGGCTCATCATTTTGTGTCTGGTCTGCGAAATCAGAGATTTTGGATCCTTGCAATGATCTCACAATCATTCATCCCTAGACGGAGGCACTATTGGGACTGAAAAAATCTAATATTTTTACATATGTTTTCACTCATAAATTTCCTGATTTGGTCCTACCGTATGCATATTTCACCCATTTTTGCCATATTGTCCCATTGAATCCGTTGGGTCATGCATATTTTCCATTCTGGTTCATATCGGCATAGGTCTCCCATTATCTCCCAGACCCACTATGTTTTTCTGCTAATATCTTCTGTTTCAGGTGTATCGGCGTGACAACATTTGGGTCTCTCCAATCTGTTTTTCTGCTAGCAAATGTCTGTTTCCTATTGGCAAGATGTTTCTGTTGTTTCGTCGACCGTGGTGGCTTCTATCGACATTTGTCTTGGCGGTTGGGCTAGTGTCTTGCCAAATTCTGGATGTCTCAGCGACAGGTGCACTGTGGGTCCCTTCGACATATGTTATGGCTTTCGGGATGGTGTCTTACCGAATATCACTTCTTTCCCCGACTTTGCATTTTGGTGGTTCATCAATATAGGTTGAATGCCTTCGGTATAGTGTCATGGTGAAGTGAGTTTGTCTCACCGAAGAAGCACAAACAGTTTTCTTCCAAATGACTTTCGGTGTAACCCACTTGCTAGCATTGTAAGGTCTTGGCGAGTGACCTTCAGTCTCGCTGACCTTACGCTTGGACTTCCTCTCGGTGGCCGATTCAATGAGACTTGGGTGACTTTGGTGATGTGTCATGGTGATGTATGGATTGTCTCACCAACAGAACGTTATGTTTTATTCAAGTGGCTTTCGGTGTAATATTTGCTTTCTCTTGGCGACAGACGGTGTTCGGTGTGCTCCGGTATAACAACTTTATCTACAAGACGTCTCACCAAAGATTGAAAGTTATGGCGACATTCATGATGAGCACTTGTCGGTGAAAGAATCTTTAGGTCACACCGACATGAGGTTAAGTGGGAGGTTCTCGGTGAAACTTGGAACAATCTATGTAACCTCTCCCCGACACTGCTTTGTCTTGGCGAAAGCAGATGGGAAATGGTTTTCAGAGTAAGTGTTGCCTTGTCACAGCGACTGTGAAACAAAAGTGAATGCCTTTCGGCCTGACATTTTGATCTCGGTATATGGTCTCCCTGATACCTATGTGTTATAGTGAAGTAGAGCGGGAACAAAGGAACACTATGTGGCTTCGGTATGACTAACAGGTTGTTACAGCGACAAATTGGAGGTAAAGTTCTTTTCGATAAAGCTTTTTGTTATCTCTATGACTTCTCACCGACGGCGATAGGCTATGGCAAAACATAAAGGGAACAAAAGCGATACTTCTTGAATTCGACATAGTAGGTTGGTGGTCACGACGATGCACGAGGAACAATTAACATGGGTACATAACGATTAACATTATTTTGCCTTCAGCATACTTTCATGATTGTCTTGGCAACTGTTCAGTAATGAATAACAAAAATACATCACTATGGCTGACATGAATTTGTGTGGATGACTGTTGCAGGCTGACATATTTTGGGCCCGAATTTTGTGTTGGGCTGACATGAGTTCTCAATTTGATATTTTCTTCAAATGATTGTGTATAAATAGGAATTTTGCATTTTGTAATAGGGACCAATGACCAGTTATCAGTATTTTTTACAGTAGGAAAATTGTATGGATATAGAACAGTAAATTTGTCAATTCAGAGGCTGTGATGCATGTTTTAAACATGGAGGTATTTATGAATGTCAGTTGATGTTTCTTCACCTGTTTGGTATCAGTTATCTGTTGAATTAAATAAAAGGATTGCTAATTTGTCTCCAAAATGGTTTCTTTCTGATCGTTTAAATTTATATGACAAGTTTGTATTTGATTTATCAGTGCACATTTGTTGTTCTTGTGTGATTGATCGATTAGTTCTTTCAAGTAGAGACTAAATCCTTTTGGTTAATCATAGTGATTAGAGAGATTCAATTGGATTGTTCAAGTAGAGCTTAGTAATCATATTTTTGCATGTTTATACCAGTTGTAAGCATAATCTATGCTAGATAACTTGAATTTTCTCCTGATAGTGTTGCTCATCTTGATTTCACTTGACTCCACATACCCAATAAGGCACTGGTCTCTGCATTTTATCATTTTGAATTCATTCATTTTCCTTTTATCCTTTAAAGTTGAGCATTTTAGAATTTAGACTAGAGTACTGTTATCATTTTCAAGTTGGATTTCATCTGTTCACTCCCATCTGCCATTGTGAACAAGTTGTTATGAGAAGAGTGATTACAAGCTAAGTTTGCATTATTCAAAGAGGTACACCTGCCTTGGTTTTGTAGCACCTAAAGAGTAGAAGGTTTAATTGTTTCAAACCTTGTTCTGTTACCCTAAAACGTTGTGAAAGCTTGGCAACCTTTCGTGGTTCAAACCTGCATTTTTGAGAGCTAACACATTGTTCCAAAATTCATAAGTTAGGCATCCTAGGGGTCTAATTGAGGAGAATGTGACCTCGCAAATCAAAAAATTGTTCAAATGTGTTTATTAACATTGCTAGTCTTTAGTGAACTTTAATTATTAGAAGATTGAGGTAAGTGAATTATAATAGTTTGAATAGTAAGAATAAAAACTTAAAAATATCTTACAACAATTTTAATAAAGAGAAATATTTTATAACTCTAGTGCACTTGTTTACACCCTAATGTCATGCATTTGGTATGTTGAACCTTATATTTAGAGACATTTTTTCATTCATTTAGATCATGGAGATATTATTAGGACAATTTTGACATCATTGGAATCTAATGATAGAGCAATATTCAAAACATTTATAGTACCATTATCAAATCATTATATCAACACATATCATCTTAGTATCATTGCACTACTTGTCCTTGATCATTTTTCTGAAGTTCATAAATTAGGCATCCCATGGGTCTAATTGAGGAAAGTTAGCATTGCTATTCTTTAGTGAGATTTAATTATTAGAAGATGGAGGAAAGTTATTTTTAATAGCAATTTGTCCACTAATTCATTTCCATTGCCACATGTTTAGGTCCACACACCAAATAATTCTCACATAGGTTTCTACAAGCATGTTTCTAAACTAATGAAAAGCACAATTTATATGGATGATTTTAGACAATCATTTAAAAGAAAGCACTAAAAAATCCCAACATTGAGGTGAATTGATTCTTAGCATCTTCTACATCATTTTCTACCTTTATCTAACTAATTATAACATTTAATTTATCTAGCTACTACATTAAATTTAAAACTATTGTTTCCAGTCTCATTCAACTTATCTCGGTTGCTTATGTATGCAATTGATTATATTATTTAATTAGCCTATATATTTTTATGTAAGGTTGTGTTGTATACTTTACATTATTTCATCAAAATTTCTTACATGACCTAGAAATTTGGCCTTAGTATTTATCCTTATTTCATTAGGGCTTATAGATCTATTTTTTTAATTACTTATGTTATTTTCAAATCTCATTTAAGCTTTGATTCTCTTTTTAGTTGTGCTTCATAACTATACTCTCTTTAGGGTTTTGTGTTGTGTGACATTATATTCATATTAACCCACCAAATCTTATTTTATCCTCTAGAGTTACATTTTCATATCTATTTAATTTTATAGTAGATATTAAATCATTTTTATATAATTTATCCTTTAGATTTTTGTGCTTTATTTAATATCCAAAGGTCTCATCCATATCCTTGGATTACTTTGATGAGTCTTCATTTAAATCCTCAAATGACACAATCTAATAATATTTTTCTTCCTAATGATGTTCCCATAAGTAATTCTATTACTCTTATTATTAAGGATGAAGTAGAAAAAGCTTTTGGACACGAGGACTATCCTACTAAGTGATTATTTCTCCTATAAGACAGTTACAAGTCTTGATGAAATAATGTTAAATCTCCTCAACCCTTAGTTACTACTTGACATAGTACATTAGTGGGTGACATTCTTACATGGATATTCTTAATAAAATGAGCACTTAGATCATGGGATATGCTAATGGTGTATCCTCCTAGCTATCCATCCCCACATCATCCTATTTTGATCCTTCTCCCTCCTCTCTTATAATTACTACTTCATTGCCTCTATTGACCATAATATATTTTTTTCTAGTGTCACCACCACCTTTTTCTCCACTATTTTTCCAAATAATTCTCATCCTTCCACACCTACGCATACCCATGTACCTATTAGTGTCATCTCCTACACACACACACACACATATATCTCATGTAGAACAACTCTTTCTTCTCATATTATGAAAAAAATAACTTAGTGTGTGGATTATCCCTCTAGGCTTATGTATTTATCAATCATCACTCACACTCTATATTTTTTCATTATTTCCTAAGTTCATAATACCAATACTTCTACATCTACCTCAAGTACAATATTAGGAATTTGATAAACTTAGAAGAAAGTTGATTATATGCATAATAATGTTGACTCTATTACATTCAATCCTCCATAGTATGTATATATTACATTTAAGTTGTTACATATTTGTTTCCCATTGGCTTTGTAGCACATACATTTGAATAATATAATGTAAAATGAGATCCTAGTTCATTTGCAAGCTTACAATGCTACAAACCTTTATTATGTATATAATGATGAGGTATTATATGAATAAAGTTTGTATAACCTTAGGGTACTATTCCATTCTATTGATCTACTTGTTAATTTCTAGTGTTATCCATTCTTATGATGATCTAGACATAACCTTCTTAAAACAAAATCATACCAATATGGACTTGAGAATGATTGACTAATTTGATTAAATGTGCCAAAGGAAATGATTGCTCTATCAATAACCATGCCAATTAACTCCAATATTTATGTGATAAAATAGAGCTTATGTAGATGTTGATGAATTATAATTTATATTTGTAGAGGGACTCTTTTCTCACACTATAAATAGCATATAGTTGAATTAAATTTCCTCTTTTATGGACATGTGTGCTCATTTAAAGAATACTAATTAGAATTTTACACATATTATGTGCTTATATATGGACCATATTCTCATGATTCTTCTTTATGTAATGCTTGAAGCCACACACCTAGGACATTAGCTGATCAAACACTTTTTTTTTGAAATAATAATGATGAATATTCGAAAACAATATGTCACATTAAACAAAAAAGTTAACACAAGTGTTGTGTTAAACATAATGACCTAAGGACACCAACAAAATGAATGATCTCACCATTGCTACAAGAAAGGTGGCACCAATGAAATACTTACCAATTATGGATGAAGAAACCATGATAAACCTATGAAAAGGTAAAATGACACCCTAACGATGATTGGGTACAAACCCATGATTGCATTCTTTCACAACCTAAGATAAGATAAGGATGAGGGAATGATAAACCTAAAATCCACACCAAGAATCTCTTACAAACTCAAGAAACACCACAAAAAGCTACACAAATTATGGAACAACTAGGGGCTAACACCTACCAACTAGATGACTCAACCATTAATTTTCAAAACAAGTAGGGCAAGGTTAACAACAACCTTCAATCCACTCAATAGCTAACTTATAAAAATATAAACATAATGGAAATTCCTCACAAGAGGTTTCCTAAATAGGAGGTACAAGCTATCCATCAACTATAATGACAATGGGTCACTTCCAAGAAATGGCATAATTCCCAAAATAAACAAGTGTCATAAAGTTTAAGAAATGGAATTTTCAAAAAAGAAACAATATGGGAAGACTCATAGGCCAAGTGGGACAAATTTCATATAAAAAACTTCCTAAACAAATAGCTAAAAATCCTAACTAATGATGAAAGAATAGAAAACAAAACACCTAAGGACACTAAAATCTAGGTAGGATACTAGCACAAGTACATAGGTATTCTAAATTGGCATAGGTGTCGAGGAATAAAAATCATGTCTTTTTTTGGTGCTAGAGTCCTTGAGATGATTTATAACTATTTAGTTAAATCTAATGAACTTTTGGAACATGTTATTAAAAGATGGAACTTGAAAGAAGGTATAAAGAATTGGAAAATATATTTAATTGGAATCGGAACAGCGTGATTGAATAAAAAAACCCTGCTTGAAATGTTTTCTATTACTTCAAAAATTGCACATGTATTTTTGCATGACATAAACAGTGAGTTGTGTTCAATATGCAAGAAGCTTGCAAATGTTAAACATATTTTATTTGACTATTTTTATGTAAAATAAATATGGATGAGTTTTTTTTCATAATTAAATGGATGGAGGGATTAGAGAATAATAAAACATAAGAAATATTAGTTGGGAAAATAGAGGGAATGAAATTCAAAAAAATATATTCTAGTTAATACCATCTCTTGGAATTCTATGGTTTTTTGTCGAAAGCAAGAAATGAGGAAAAATTTCAAGGCAAGATGAGAGTTCTTATTGAGTCTTCGAGAAGACTCATTTTTTCATTGACTCTATGCAAGTTAAAATCATGTTTGACGTCTCAAATACCATGTTTTCCAAGCTAATGAAGGACAAAAAAGTGAAGATCAACAAAAAGGAAATAAAGTATACACTTGAGGCACTGGTTGTTTGATACAGAAGACGACAAAACATTAAGATAAAATTACTTAAAGTATAAGAGAAAATACAACAACAAATATAGTCTAGAAACACTAAAAAAAGATCTTGGACTTAGAGGCCCAAGATTCCATGCAAATCAAGATGAAATAATGACTATGGAAGTTGTAAGACTAACTTAGACTTGTTAGAGATAGAGCCTCAACTAGGAGTAGGGATAAATTTAAGAAATCCACTCAAGAAAATATATAAAATCTTGGAAAATCTTCTCTCTTTTTTTGGAAAAAATAATAATTTATATTGGTGAATCTTTTACTTTTTTGAAAAAAATATTAATTCTATTGACAATTTTTTTACATTAGTAAAATTTTATAGAAAATATTGGCAAATCTTGCTAAATAATATGAAATTTATTAATTACCATGGTGAATGCTTCCAATTTAATAAATATATAATTTTTATGAAAAATTAGTGGCCTAAGGGTGGAAATCATTGATGGGTTTGGGTATGTGTAGGATCGTGATGAGCCAAAAAATGGTGATATGATGGGTATATGTAGGGTATGCGGTTGACGACTTTTTCTTTAACCAAAATTGATGAAACGAAAAGGGTTTTTAAAGGAGATTCTCAAATTTCCACCAATATAAATTATGCTTTACTTTGAATTTAATAAATAATTATTATTAATTTTCTATTTGAATTACGAATAAAGTCCTGATTGATAGGCTGATTGAAAAACATCTATAGCTTTCAAACTGTATCACATTTTTTGAATCCAAAACATGCATCACATTCTATGCTTCAAATACTATAGGATTAAAAAAAAAAAATTGAATTTCATGAAGTTTTGACCAAGTTAAGGTGGTTATATATATGAGTTTTTATATTTTTAAAAGTTGTAATAAAAATCATAATTAATTATTTACTTGGAAAATAATTACAAAAATATATGCATTACATCCAGACATGAATCCTCTATATATCTAAAATATTTATAAAAAAATATTATCATTTCATTGTGGTTAGGGTGGTCAGACAGACACCTACTTCTTATTTTTTCCCTGAAATTTAAGTACTACTGCATTGAAATTTCAAATTTCACCAAATAGATTAAAAAAAAAAAAACCTAGTAGTTTAGAAACTACATTCAATTTTCTATAGATTCCATTCTTACATATTTTTGAAATAATATAAATAACTTATTCAAATTTTTACGTCAAGTTGCCTAACTCTGATTTTCCTGAATTTTTTGCCACTTAAGGGCCTGGCTTTTCCATGATGATCCTGCACATACCCATTTAAGGGGTAGAATCTATAATATTTGGTTGCTACCATTGATGTAAAATATAATCTAATGACTCTTCTTGTATTTTGCAAGGTAAAATGTACCCACAACTTGTAATGCTCATGGGGACCAAAATTGCTTTTAGACCCAATGATCCAAAAGAAATATCAGATCCATGAGCTTACAAATCATGATATATTTTACATCACATAATACAACAAGGTTTGCTAGATTATATTTTAAATCAATGGTAGCAACTAAAGATTGGCAATATGACCTAAAGTAACTAATAATTATAATATATAATTGGTGAATTAAATTATCTTTTTACAATAACTTATAAATTTTAGGAAAATGTGACATAATCATGTTTTAAATATGGTGGTAAATTTTTGAGTTAAAAAGTTAAAAAATAAAAATAAAAACTCTGACGATTTAAATAAGACTAATTAAATTTTGTAAAAATGTTGTGATTCAGATGACCTTAAAACTTGAACTATTAACCATATTTTGATTCCCTAATTTCAACTATTAGTCCATGACAAATATTAGCCACTAAAAAAATCACTAACTAGAAACATATGATTTAGATAAAAATGTTGAAAACAAAAACTTTTGTAATACACCTCCATAAAATTAATTACACCGAAGGCGTGTCACTCTTTGAGCTTTCCAAGCTCATTTTTACCATCGATGGTTGGAAAGCACAGAGGCTCTCGGCAAGGTTCTCCATCTATCCACAACCGTTGATCCTTTCACTAGCAAGGTAGGTCGCGTTCAATGTAATGGCACTGCTACGCAATAACTATCGCCGCCTTCCTTCCTCTCCATACGGGAGTTATGTCCACAAAATATCTGTGTTTAATGTCACATTAAATCTCCTTCCAAATATCTGCCCTATTAATATCTGCCTGAGTTTCGTTACCCTCTTTTTTATCAGCGACATCAAGAGATATTTGTGCAGAATTGTGAGGTAAGTCAAATTTCTGTTGCCGTTAATGGTTTCCAGTCCATTTTTTACTCCTCCTTCCACCGCTAATGCTTTCCACCCCTTAACTGTGAATAGATTGAAGCAGCAAGCAGCAACAGTAGACAACTTGGGGTTTCTTGAAAATTTCTTACGACCTTTGCCCATTTTCTCCCATTGGCATCATTGACAGGTCGACACAATTGGCACAAAATCTGTAGGTAAGTCACTTCCGGTTTATTGTATTCTTTAAATCTGTGCATTGCAGAAACGATTTGTATCTGCTTCAAGTTTTCTAGGGATTTTAAAAAAAAATCATGCCTATCATGTCATCGCTAGAATGTCTTTCCTGGTAGACATCATAGAATGATGACGTCCAGGTTGAGTGTTGAGATTTTCTGAGTTAGTTGTAAAGCCCTGCTTCTGGGCTGCATTCCTGTTGCAAGTGTTGTTGTTTGAACCTCTGATTTGATGTACAACCCTGTCATTAGGCTGCGTGCCTGAAACAAATTATAATGTGAGCTTTGAATATTATTTTCTAAGTCTTATTAATCCTTGCTGCTGTTGAATTGGTTTTGTTTGTGGTCCTGCTTGGGTCAGTTACCTTTCACTGGGTGGCAAGTAAACTGAAAAATCTAGATGGTAGCAAACAACCACCAACTCATAATTCAAACCAGTATCAGAACTCAAGCTACTCAATTTCCTGTAAGTAATAGATAAATTGGTATACAATTGAAACAAGAACTTGACTAATCCCTAACAGAATTATTCATGAATTTAGACTCCAAACTGGTATGAGAACCCAACTTCTTTTTTTGCTCAAGGTATTGGTGTCAAATCAAAATATTTAGTAATTACTATGGGGTTGAGAACCAAATGATATAACAGATCAATCTAATTCATCAACTCTAATCCTCCAACATAAGATGACTAGTCTTTGTCATACATGGGATAGAGAACTGTTTATATAATGCAATAGCTTCATTACATAGACAATAGGAGAGACTGTCCCTATATCCATTATTCAAAACATGCATTCTCAAAGTCAGGGTTTTGGCTTAATCACCCTCTTATTAGTAGCCTGTTATAAGCATTTTGCAAGTCTTCCAGCTAGACTGCATAAGCAATCTGCTTTAGCCATTCTATTGAGTCCACACCAACAATATTACATGATGAATTTTATATAGAGTCAAAAGTAGAATTAAGAATTGTATGCTCTGAAACTGTCTTAACTAAATTCTGCCCCACAGGTTCTCCGAATTTCATTATTTACTTGTAATTTCTCTCCAACAAATATTTGGTTTCGAGGCCCAAGAAACTCACCACAACATGAGTAATCCTGAGAAAGTAGCACATTCTGAAATATTAAATGCCCATAAAACAACAGTCATTGAGTCATAAGTAGCCATTCTTCCGTAGCTATGTTTCTTCTCCAAAATTAATGATTTTCTGCTTTTCTGGCCATATCAAATGTCTTACATCTATAGCAGTCACATTGTGACTTTTCATCATGCCTCATGACATTTTGTATAAGTAAAATAGTAAAATTGATAATACATCCAGAATACATGGTGGAATGCACACTTCACAGTATAGATCTTTTTTCCAAAAACTTGATAGAGTAATTTTTTTTTTGTATAAAAACTATTAAGAACCACCAACGCACTAAAATGATAAGTACTCTAACAGAATACTCATCTCTATCTTGAATCAATAACAAAAATCTACTCCTTAAGCATGACAAAACAGAGTGCCAATGTGTTTGGCTCAAATCAAACACCTAAATGCATTCAGCACACGCATGAAGCATGGATCCATTAATTAAAGTATTTGGCTTCATTTTCATATTTCATGTCGAAATACAACACACATAAGCCTAATGTCCAATGTCCAAAATAAGCATATTCTGAGGGACACCATGGAAGCCCCAAAATTATTCAAAATACAAACGGTAAGCTTCTGTTGATAAGGTAGAGGAGGTGAATATTACAGACCTCTTTGGAAGCCATGTCGTACTGTAAGAAAAACAACAAATAAGGATTCCATTAAAATTATTGTAAATAGATGGGCAAGCAGATAATAAGTTTAAGTGATTTTCTCACCACCATACCTAAATGTGGAAATCTCATTTTTCAGGTTGCAGCTTGCAAAATTGGAGTAGTCAAAGGTCAATACCAGTGAGGAAGAGTTTGGAGGAGCCGAAACACAACTGAAACAATCAAATGGGGAAATAAAAATTGCACATTTTCCAGTTTGATAATGCATTTAGTCCAATATTTTCAAATTCTAAATAATATTCATCTTCCAGTTTGATAATGCATTTTGTCATTTTAATGTTATATACCGACTACAATAACTGGCTGATAAAACTAATCAAATTCTGACAATGAACTGAATGTACAATGAATAATTTTGTGTTCAAATTAGATCTGTCAAGAACACAAAGGACCATCATATCATTTGACTTGCTATTATTTAGGATCCCATTTACTATAGTGACTTGTCAAATGAAGATCTGAATTTCTTGAAGTAGTTTACCTTATTTGAGAGAATGTGCTTCCCATCCTTACCTTATTTATGGCAGTTTCAGATTCAAACTTTAAATGTGAATTTCTGAATTTTGAATACAGAAAACTCATCTTACAAATTTATAAAGCAGTCATGATGCTCATATTCTAAAGTTTTCTGTCCACATTCTAAACAAAAGGATATGATTTGCAAAAAAAATCAGACAAAAACTCTCCCTAATTGACCTTCCACAACTCTTCGGCGTACCTATTGCACACCAAGGTGCCATTGCTAGTATATAGATGTAATAGATCTTATATTTTGACCTTGACCTTGCATAACATAAACAGCATTTTTGAAGTACACATTTGAACGTACATCATGTATAAATCTTTTCATATATTATAATTAATAAGAAAACATGCTCAACGACTAGATTTTCTCCCTAGACTATTAGAATATATGTTTTCATTTCAAAAGTTTTTTATTCAGATGGGAAACCGGATATGCGAATTTGGGTTTATTTCAAAATTTCAATTAAAGCTTCAAATGTGTTGGTTTTCAAACATGCAGGTTCCTTATTTATTGTTTTATTCTACGATTAGAGTTTTTAAACATTTCCATCTGGTATGCATAAAGTTTGTCAGAAATGCGCATTCTATCCTGGCTCCTCTCAACAACTCCCTGCCATGCGAAGGCATCCTTGACTAGTCGTACCGACGGTTATGTTTTTTTTAAGAATAAATATGATTAACTATGGCACTATGTGAGTGCGAAGAGGATTTGTAAAGACTCGTTTACATGGTGTTTAATTCATCTGTTCACGAGACCTGGTCCGCGCCGCCCTCTTTCCACCTACTCCTCTACCGACTGCAAATGTTATAAAATGCTCGCCCGAGTATGCCATTCTGTGTAGCCTCTGGCATCGTAGCAAATTATTCGGTAAGGATTCGAGAACTGTTAGCTCATATAGAGTAGTGAAGATTAAATTTTAACATGTTTTCTATTATTTTTTAGACTTCAAATTTCAACAGCAATTGTAGTATGGAATAACAGATTGGCTGATTTGGTTGTATTCTGTGTTCAATCAGTAGCCCTGCTCTGAAATATGTTTTGCTGTTTGCCCTATTAGAAACAAAGACGTTTAAAGGCATATCGAAGCTGGTGTTTTCATACCATAATTAAATGGCGATCAACATGGTAGTTACAGTAGTATCCGCCATAATCCTATGTATTTTTATGCCCTTTAGCGGCGCTTTCCCTGTGAAAGATTCGGTTAGTCTCCCACCGCCTGTGAATGGGCTGTCGTGGACGTTCTACGGTAGAAGCTGCCCCCAGTTGGAGTCGATTGTGAGGGAGCGTATTGACTTTTATTTAAACAAAGATATCACCCAAGCAGCCGGATTGCTGAGACTTCACTTCCATGATTGTTTTGTGCAGGTACACTGCTCTGTTTTTATGTTTAACTGTAGTCTTCATCATTTGGTCGTAAATATAGTGTATGATGGACCGGTTTTATGACAGGGTTGCGATGCATCCGTGTTATTAGACGGATCAGCCAGCGGGCCAAGCGAGAAGGATGCTCCACCAAATTTAACTCTGAGGGCCCAGGCATTTGCGATTATCAATGACATAAAACAGAGGGCGGAAGCTGCCTGCAAGGGAACTGTCTCCTGCTCAGACATCGTAGCTCTTGCCGCTCGTGACTCCGTCACCAAGGTTAGATTATTTTCTAATAGTGCAATTCCTACTCAGTATATAAATCGCTATATGGCTGAGATACTCTAAGAACAATAGGTCAATTAATTGCACCAATAATTCCATACCATTGATGTTAATTGATATAGGCTGGAGGACCGTTTTATCCTGTACCGTTGGGCAGAAGAGACGGGCTGAACTTTGCGACTCAACAAACAACTCTTGACAGCTTACCTCCTCCATCATCAAATGTGACGGGACTCATGAGTGTTTTAAGCAAGCTGGGGCTGGATTTGAAGGACCTTGTGGCGCTTTCAGGTCATATAACATCTAATTTAGTATCACAAACTCACATAAGCTACTGATATAAGCTTATAATTGACTTACTATAACGTGCGTTGTGTACATAAAATGATGATACAGGGGGACACACCATTGGAATTGGGCACTGCACGTCTTTCACTGCCCGACTGTACCCAGCTCAGGATTCCACTTTGGAGGGAAACTTCGCCAAGAGCCTGAAACTCACTTGCCCAAAAAGCGATACAGACAACTTTACCAACTTGGATCTAAGGTCTCCAAACGCATTCGACAACAAGTACTATGTGGATCTGATGAACAAGCAAACTCTTTTCAACTCTGACCAGACTCTTTACACCGACTCCACAACTCGTGACATTGTGAAAAGCTTTGCAGAGGACCAGCGTTTGTTCTTCGACAACTTTGTTGCGTCGATGATCAAGATGGGCCAGCTCAACGTTTTGACTGGAAGTCAAGGCCAGATTCGCAGAAGCTGCAATGTTCGCAATCCCACTGCTGCATATTCTTACGAATACCCATCGGTCCAGTCTCTACAAAACTCGGAGCAATCGTTGTCTGCCTCTATGTGATCCTTCTGCCATGTTACCAAATTCTAACGCCTACCCAATCAATCAAATCTCTTCTGTTGCTAGGAATAATCTGTAGCTCCGTCAATGCAATCCCTCTTTTAGTGCCATATTCCAGTTATATATCTTTAAGTATAGTAGTCTGAGTTTTGACAATAAGAGCAACTCTTTTGGGCGAGTTCTCCACGGATGATCTACTATAACAACAAACTCAAGCTTTGCCTTTGAGTGCATTTGCTTATGACTAGCAAGATCATTTGTATGTTTGGAAAATGTGGTGAGAATGATACCACGGTTCATTCAAATCACCCTGAAACTGTTTTCTTCTCCTATCTTTCCATCACTTTGTGCATTTGGTATATTTTTTTTTGTATGTTTGAGATTATTTATAATGTAAAATATCCATGTTTCAAAATTTTCTTCAAAGAAAGTGTAAAATGTGTTTACAAAAGAATAATTTAGGATTTAAAAATATTCAAACATATTAATACTAACAACAAGCTCTTTCATCTCAGTATTTATGTCATTCATTACAAAATTAGTGTGGTCAAGACAAATAACTATAGCTGGTTGAGCATATAAATAGGTTCAGTTTGTCAAGAGTTTGAAGTCGTTCTAGCTGACGCATCGCTTTGTTCTCTTTACTTTGAATTTATTTAGCTAATTTCTATTGTAAACATATTTCTATCAAAATCTTTTACTTCCACAAGAATTACATTAGGATTTATCACAATAGTTATGGGGTAAACTATTATCAATTCTAGTGATAAGTTACTTGGAGCGAATCAAGTAGTGAAACTAGAAATCAAGATTCTATCAATGTTCAGTGTTTCATTATTTTTAAAAGATCATGAGATGATAATCACTTTCAAAATCAGTAAGATACATTGCTATGTATGTATGTATGTATGTATGTATGTATGTATGTATGTATGTATGTATGTATGTGTGTATGTGTGTATGTGTGTATGTGTGTATGTGTGTGTGGTCAAATACATGGAATGGTGTCTTTATAATCAATGTCATCTTCACTTTTGAGTAATTATTCATAATAAGATGGCTGAAAATAAGATATAAGCATACACATAGCCTAGGATGAACATAATAATTTTGTTTTCAAACAAAATTAACATTTGATAGAAAACATATATAAGATACACAAGCTTTTTATTTATATTTTTCAAGGATACAAGATAAATATTATAAAGTTGATATATCAAGCATCATTTATTTCATTGCTTGAAGCCAAATTTAATGATGAACACATTGTATAGTAAGATCTTTGATATAACACCACTTGTCTAGTGAGCAATGAGATATAATAAGTGGGATAAATCTACATAGTATAAAAATATTCAAACATTTCCATCTATTATGAAATTTGAGTCCTTACAACACATTTAGTGTAACACATGTACTACATTAACAAGTAATACGATATCATGATGATAATAATCTTTTTATTACAAGATTTTTGAGAGACAACTACTCCTAATATATGATAAACTTATTCTCCATCAATATCTTGGGGAATATTTCTACCTCTTGATTCTCTATCTTAATTTAGCCAACTAAAATTCCTTTTTTATCTACAGTTGTTCATGAATCTTATGAAACTTGATCTTTATATGTTTGGTTCTCTCATAAAGAAAATATTCTTAAAATATTGAGAGGACTCTAATTTACATAGAAATTTGTTGGCACATCCTTAATCACATACAAGTGACCCACCATCTCATCTTATTAAACTAATTTATTTGAAAATTGATCTAGTTTAATGTACTTAGCCTTTATTATTGATTTGACTATGCTCCTTTAGGACCACATGCTTAATTAATTTGAAAAAATAGAATTATAAACTAAATTATGTCTCATCTATATAAAATATATTGTCGAATTTAAATCTATGTAGGCATGTAACACATATTAACCTCCTCTCTTGATTTCAAGAAAATAAATATTTACCTTAACATATTTCAAGAGATCTCTTATATATTTCATTTTCCTACTCCATAGTTACTACATAAACACGACTACAAATATAACTGTAATATGGGAAAACGGGATCTAGGGTCTAAATCAAACCTTCTCCTATATCACAATGGAAGGAACCAAAAATAATCACAAAACCCACTTGGCTACCAACCTTAATGGAAGAGGTTGAATGGTAGATCAGGATTTTGGTTCTCTCTTTGGATGATATTTTTTAATTAATTGACTATTAATTAACTTAATTTGATAACGTAAATATGTACCTAGGTCAACTATGAAAGTGCATCAAACTATTATGGTTTTTGGAAAATAAAAAACAAAAAAATAGAAATAGAGTACAAAGTAGTAGAGTGGAGACACAAAGGGACCTATTAGTAAAATTAAGCTTGATTTGGTAGGACAGGGGCACTGGCACCCTAGACATGGTACTGTACACACTTAGGATTAAAATTTATATATAAGTTTGTCCCTATCTATAGGCTCTTCTTCTCCAGACTGAGTGTCAAAACTTTATATTTCACCAACAACTTCAACTTTCCCTAATTTATTGACTTGTAGGACTTGAATTCTTGAATGATCATTTAGGTATTCAATTATTTCCCAATTCGCTTCAGATCTATAACCTACACACAAGAAAGAGGAGAAAGGATTGTGTTGTATGGGGGCTTGCCTATGACAAACCTCATTTTGGTATTTCTACATCCATAATGGTTATGATGATGTAAAAGAGAGCTTACCCTTGATTGCACAAATACTAAATGATTAAAAATAACAAATTGATAATTGATGCAACTTACCACTCAAATCTACATTCTTTGATGGACTAAAGTCATTGTAATAATCACCTTCAAGGAGAATTAGATAATTGATTTGAAATACTGCAAGTGTTAATACTCAAAAAGAAAATGGACATGAAAAATGAATAAAATCCTATTAAAACATGATGCATTGTCAACATGATCCTTGATTGAAATAATTTTGCAATAGTCCTACTAATTGCACCTCTGTACTTTCTAAATCTTTTATTCTGCATTTTAGTTTCATAATTTAGGTCTTTTACTTAAGTTTTGCATATCATTAGGTTTTGTCATTAGTTTTAGCATGTTACTAGTCTTTCCGAGCCCTACCCTAGTGGTGAACCCCCTTTTAGTCTTTAATCGCACCCTAGGACACCTTATTACAGATCTTTTTCCCTCATTCTATCCATGGATTGAGATCTATAATGTATCCTTGAATGAACTAAGTGAAATAGGTCCTAAACCCCAATTATATCTTCTAAAAGAATAGATCCACCTATTCCTAAGGTTTCATTTTGGTGAACCTTCCCTTTAGAAAATTTCATTTTTTGATTTCAAGTGCATCATAGTCCTAAATCTAGCTTACATTAACTTTGCATTAGGTTTTGCAATAGTTAATTTGCATCTAGGGTTTCAAAATCTTGCATTAGTGAAAGTGCATATAGGTTGTAATTTTACCTCTTTCATCACTAAAATTCAAGTGAAATATGTAATTTCACTTAGTATAGACATCATTCAAACTAGATAACATAACAACCACTCAATTTTTTTTGAAATTTGTGAAAAAACCCTAATCCGAGACTCATATGCCCCTCTGGGAGATTTAGTCCTAGTATAGGGTGTTTTTCCTAATTTTTGGGTATTTTGTGGTGAATGTTATTCACTGTTTGAAGCCCAAAAAAAGCATGATTGGGACTCATATGCCCCTCTGGGAGATTTAATAGTCCCGTTTCAGATCTTAAACTGCTTTTCTTAACATTAAATTCTCTATTTCTATGTTTCTGCTTGTTGTTGTTAGTTATCAATTTCAGTTTTTAGAATTTCTATTTCATTCGTTTCTTTCAATTATATCAAATTTTTGATCAAGGAAACATTCAAGAGTCTATAGGACCTCAAAAGAGCATTCAAGAGTCTTCAAGAGTTGATTATCAAGTGTTTTGCAACATTATTCAAGCATCAAGCATCTTCATGCATCATGTTTTTTTCGAGCTAACAATTGTGATGTAGGGTTTCATGATTCACATTAGCATTTCATTCAAGATCAACATCATTCAAGAGTCAAGATCTACATCCATTGCAAACATCTCAAGCATATTTGCAACACTTTATTGCAAGGGTTTGGCTAGTTGCAACATTGTCATTTTTTCATTCATCATTCCCTTATGGGTATGTGTAGGATCATGATGGGCCAAAAAGTGGCAATATGATGGGAATGTGTAGGGTATGTAGCTGACGACTTTTTTTTGACCCAAAATTGATGAAACGAAAATGGTTTTTAAAGGAGATTCTCATCTTTCCACCAATATAAATTATGATTTACTTTGAATTTAATAACTTGTAATTATTATTCATTTTCTATTTGAATTACAACTAAAGTCCTGATTGATAGGTTGATTGAAAAACATCTATAGCTTTCAAACAATATCACATTTTTTGAATCTGAAACATGCATCACATTCTATGCTTCATATACTATAGGATTAAAAAGAAAAATGAATTTCATAAAGTTTTGACCAAGTTAAGGTGGTCGAACACGAAGTTTTTCATATTTTTTAAAATTTGTAATAAAAATTTCATAATTAAGGGTGATCCCACAATAGTGGTTTACAATTTTTGGCCAAACTGGACACTAAAATTATTATTTTTAACTAAATCTTCACATTCGGGAACCTATAGCGGCTAAACCGTGAAGAATTTGAAGATGATGCAAACTAGAGTCTCGTCACATTTTGTCTATATATTTAAAAATATTTTTTTCAAAATTTTTGGAATCAGATTACACTTCTTTTTCCATCTCCCACGAAAACTAGTTTTTTTCAAAAAACAACATTTTTAAAAAGTGACACACCGTATAATGGATAGCTTATTTTCCATGAAGGATAAAATTCTAATTCTTTTGAATTTAGATTGTTAACTCTGATATCTAGTGCTTCCACTTGGTTAGACAAATTTTTATTGAATATTTTTTCTTTAATCAAGTTTTGAAGTCAAACCAATTACAATTCACACATAGCATGACCGTATAATGCATAAATTTTTTTGTATATATCGAAATTCAATTTTTATTTTTTTTGGATCAAGGACTTCAATATCTGGTGCACTCATATGTTTAATTTTTTTTTTGATAATCTGCTATTTTTCCACATGTGCAGAACAAAGACCTTCATTTTTGATGAAAAACCTATGTTTAATAAAATAATAAAATAAAATAATAAAAATAAAACATATTAAATTATATTCATTGGATAGCTTCGAAGCCAAAGGGTTTTTGTGTTTCAGGCAGGGGATGAGGAATAAGGGGTGTTCAAATGAACCACTAGGGGTTCGAGCAAACCCTGGTTCATTCGAGCGAACCACTAGGGGTTCGAGCGAACCCTGGTTCATTCGAACGAACCACTAGGGGTTCGAGCGAACCCTGGTTCATTCGAACCCCCTTCTATAAGGGGTTTTGTTGGATTTTTTGGCAGGAAAGAGTTTAAAGGGTTCAGCCGAACTCAAGTTCTAGCGAACCCCTAATGGGTTCAGTCGAACCAATAGGTTCGTACGAACCCCTAAAATCAAGTTTTTTGCCATGCATTCATTTTTTGTGAGTTTTCCTTCCTCACTTCAATTGTAAACCACTATTGTGGCTTCACCCTTAATTATTTACTTGGAAAAAAATTACAAAAAAATATGGATCACATCAAGACATGAGTCTTCTACATATATCTAAAATCTTATAAAAAAATATTATCATTTTATTGTGGTTAGGGTGGTCAGACATACACCTACTTATTTTTTCCCTTAAATTTAAGTACTACTACATTGAAATTTCAAATGTTCACCAAATAAATTTCTTTTTTTAAAAATAAACCTAGTAGTTTAGAAACTACATTCAATTTTCTATAGATTTTATTCTTACATATTTTTGAAATAATATATATAATGTATTCAAATTTTTACGTCAAGTTGCCGAACTCTGATTTTTTTTTAAATTTTTGCCACTTAAGGGCCTATTTTTTCCATGATGATCCTACACATACCCTTATCTTATTTGATTTCCTTTCAAACTTTGATTACCAAAATGGGGTTTAACCAAGGAAAACCCTTTGTACTAACCCCACAATAGTTTTCCCTCTCCTTTGTGTGTGATTTGTAGGTCTAGGTTGCAGATTTCCTAAGGAGCAAGATTGGAGAAAATGTCATCAAGCATTGGAGATACTTAGAGATCACCTTCAAGTTGCAAATCATGGTTTTACATCTGGAAATCAATCAGGAAGGACAAAGTAGACATAGAAGAGCAGATTTAGACTTTGAATTCTCAAAAAAGTAGAACAAGAGTGATTTTCCACAAGTGGAAAATGAGTCCCACTACAAGCTTTTTTCAAAACTATTTGTAGATTTAGATACCCTTTTTCCCAAAACTTGCTCTTGTACAAAATCCCAGAACTGGGACTGATTCACCCAGAATGGCGAATGAGTCCCACTAGGTCAAAAAGTTAGAATTTCCATCATTTCAAGACTCCTTCTGGAGTCATCTTCAATTTTTCAGGTGCACACATTTCATCTTGCTGCTTTCTGTTTTATTTCACTTGTATTTCTAGTTCATTTAAATCAAGTTTGCATTGAACTCTAAGGTTTTTTCATTTCATCTTGCATTTCATTGTCTTTTCCAAGTTTAAACTTGGTGGTGAACCCCTCATTAATCTCTAAACATACCCTAGGATACCCTACTTTCAGATCTCTTCCTCTATTCTTCATTGAAATGAGATCTCTATGGCATCCTTGAATGTGGAGCATAGAAATTTTGTTGCCCTGGGTCCTAAAACCCCAAGAGGCGACAAAATTCTATCTAACATTTTGGTGAACCTGCATTTAGAATACCTTCTTTACTGATTTGCATTCCATCATCATCCTAGATCTTGCTTGCATTGACTTTGCATTAGAGTTTGCATTAGTTAATTGGCATCTAGGGTTTCTAATTTTTTTGCATTAGTGAAAGTGCATATAGGTTGCACCTTTTCATCCCAAATCATTGAAAATCATTTGAAAAAATGCATTTGCACTTAGATTATAGATCATACAACATAAAAATCATAAAAAATAATTTTAATATTTTGAAATTTATGAAAAAAATCCCTACTGGGTCATTCACCACCTTGGGAAAATCAGTCCTAGTGCACATTGACTACCTTTAATAGCATTAAAAGCATTATTTTTTCATTTCTGTTTGCTGCCATTGGTTATCTCTTTCAATTGGTTGATTTTCTGTTACATGCATTTCACTAAGTTTACCTTAAATTGGTTCATTTCATGCATTGCTCAATTAAAAATTTGGATTTACAATATTTCATTTTTAGATCATTGCATAGTGTAATCAGTAAATTACCTTGTTTAAAAAATGAGAATTCCATTTCATTTTAAGTATTTACATTGTATTTTGAGTTTGCATAGATTATTGTTCAAAAATGTTAGTTTCAGCCATTTACAAATTTTCAATGAAAATGTTAGTTAATAAACATGTCAGTCACCCATTCAATGCATTCCCAAGTTATGAGAGTCTCTTAGTGCTGCAAGATAGTGAAAATGTTGATTCTTGCCTTAAAACTACATCCCCTCTTATCTCCCCTATTTATGGGAATGATGTGATAGAAGAAGATGAAAATATAGACAATCCTGCTGATCATAGTTTCTCTTTTCCTAATACCTCTCCTACATTTGACGAAGGTATTTTAGTGTTAGAAGGTGCACTTATTGAGAATCATGACATTGCTTAAAGTTCCTCTTCTATTAACTCTCCTACATTGGAAGATTGTTTAGCACAAGAGAATGACATCATAGACATGTTTCTAAACATCACCTTACCTAATTTCCATTCTCCCTTTGCTTGTGAGAATGATTTAGTAGAAGAGGATGGGATTGTAAAGGATTAGGATATGTTGGCGTTACATGTGAAAATCGTTAAGGTCTATAACAAAACTCTTTATGGTCCTACCCCTACCTTAGAAGGCATTAGGGAACAAAGGAATGAAGTCACAAATGATCATGATAAACATACTTTTTCTTCTCCTAGTATCTCTCATAGCTATGAAGAAGATACTTTGATGATAGAAAATACAATAGATGAAGGTCATGAGAATCATAGTTGTCTCTCTTCACCTAGGAAAACCCTTATTGAGCAAGACAATTCAACCATTGATCATTCCCCTACTTGTGTTGAAGCCATTTTGGAAGAACCAATCCTTGAATGTCAAGAACATTTGGTTTGTAGTTATCCTAAAAAATATCCTCCTAGGGAGGATACCATGGGGAAAGAAAATAACAACAATAGTAATGTGACTTCCTTGGATGATGGTAAAAAGGTGATTCTAGATTTCCCTTTATTAGAAATACATCAAACCAAAACCACTGAGGTTATGAATGTGCAAGTGTCCATTAGACCCCCTTTGACTCTTGGACATCCTACATACCTCGTGGGACATCCTAAGAATCCTCTACTTCTTTATCCATCATCACACAAACAACAAACTTAAAGGAAACTTGAACTTATCCTTTACCCACCTAAGAATAATATTTAGCAGTAGCCGAGCTCTAATACTGTTGCTCATACATATAACACTAGGAATAATCTACAACCAAGACAAACACCTTCAAAAATATTACCTTTTCCTAATCCCATCTTGCCTAGTGCTCCTCATTTAACTTCGTATAATGGGAAGGATTATGATATTGTTTCAGAACAACTTAAGAATACTCCAACAAAGATATCCCTATGGGACCTAATTCAAAATTCACCTAATTATCACACTATGTTGTGTGTTCCCCTCTAGTGTGAACCCTAATGACATAGATATCATGATTCAAGGAATAAACACTAACATTGTTTTCCACCAAACTGAACTCCCCCCTTTGGATGTGCAGAAACAAAATGATGCTTTCATGGTAATAGTTCACTACAAGAGAAGAGGCATAAATTGAAGTCTTGTTGATAATGGATCAACCTTTAATGTGTGTATTGTGACCCTTTTGGATAGGCTTGGTGTGGATAGATCAAAAATTCAACCTGCCTCTTTATATAATAGTAGATTTGACAATGTGGGAAAGCAACTGCATGGTGTGATCACTTTGCCTATTATAGCTAGAGAGGCCACATTAGAAACATCAATCCACATTATTCCTAATTATCTTTCATAAAATATCCTTTTAGGGAGACCATGGATTCATGAAAGAATAGTGTGCCTTCTACTTTGCATTGTATCATGAAATATGTCTAAAACAACAAAGTGCACATACTCAAAGCCAATCCCGAACCAAAAAATTGCTTGAACATTGAGGAAAACAAAGATAATCCTTTGAAATCATTAACACCAACTACACAATTGGAACCAATGAAAGATAAAGAAAAGCATATTGAGGAAGTCACAAAGCTATTAGAAGATGATTGGGGTTCCTTAGATTTCACACCAACATTCATGGGAGAATACAAGATCATAAACAAAGACTCTGAAAAGGGAAAAGAAAAAGTAGTAATGTAAACACAAAATTCAGAAGACCCTTCCAAAGCATCCACCTCAACAACTTTAGAAAAAACGAAAACAAATTACACAAGAAGCTTTGATGAAACTGATTATCAACAAACACCGAATCCAAAAGAAATGATAAAGCTTTATGGAAGATGTTATGAACTTATGAAACAAATTGGATATAGTGGAAACTGATTTGGTGATAGAAAACAAGGTATTCATGTCCCTATAGAGCCTCACACACAAGAAAAATCTAGTAGTCTTGGTTATTGTCCCTCGAAAGAAACAAACAAGCCTTCACTTAATATCAACACTCTTACAAAAGATGCTTCTAACATGACTTTAACAGTAGTGCATCCTAAATTTACAGACACAAGTGGTCTTGATTGTTATCCTTTGCAATAAATGAAAAAAATAAAGAAAAAATTGCTTAATGTCAATTTCATCTTGCAAAACACTAATGATTTGAATTCATTAGATTAAATTGCATCCTCCTTTAAAGGAGAGAACAAAATCTCGCAATCTAAAGAGTCTTGTGTAGGTATCACACCTTCTACTAAGCAAGAGATATCTTTGTCACAAAAAAAAGCGACAACTTATATTATTGATCAAGAAATTATCTTTTTGAGACTCCTCCAAGATCGTTTGATAGCCCTTCCTGCAAGAACCCGACATAAATTTTACTACAAGAGTTTAGTTTGCGCATATCATAGAGTTCATAGTCATGCTACTAATGATTGTAAGGCTTTAAGTTATAAAATTCAACATCTTAAGGATTGTGGTGCTCTTCCTTGTGTTGATGCCCCTAATTCCTCTAATTGATACTGATTTTTACACTAGCATGTTTCTTGTCAATAATTTCCACTCATCCTTGCCTTTCACTAATTGGGGGAAAGGAGTTAAGTAGCTCCTTGTCTTCGTATGTCACTTGTCATTGTCTCTTTTGGATAGTTGATCACTTTTCATGTATATATAATAGCAAGCTTGGGATGTGTATGACATGCCTTAAGTTGGCTCACATGTGACATAATTATTCATGATATAGTCTGATTTAGAAACATATGACTTGACATAGGGCTTTCCATATAACCTCTCATGTCTTGTACTTTAAAGCAATTTCTCATAGTGATGTTGCTAGCAACCACTTTAAAGTGGGGGCATATATCGATGCTCATGTTTTATTGTGCGATTTCTTTCTTCTTGCGATGGGTCCTTTTCTTGGTGGTGTCATTGGGATTGATTTCCTCAAAGAGCATGATATTTCTTTGACTTTTCCTCTCTTGTAGACACTAGGAATGATGTTCCCTAAGAAGAGGCCTTGCATGAACTAAGAAAAATCCCTTTGAACATACCTTACACTATTTAATGTTTACAATTTCAGTTATATGGCCATCTTGCATAACACACTTTGCATGCCTATGGAGCCATTTTGTTTGTTCATGAGAGTTAGCCATATGAAGTTTTTCTTGCCTCATGAAGCTCAAATTTCATTATTTGTTCATGAGCTCCAAGCATATGAAGTTTTTCTTGTCTCATGAAGCTCGAAGATCATTATTGCATGGCACCTTATAAAATTTATTGAGAGGTATAGCTTTGGTATAGTTTTATGGGAGCCTAATGAAGGCATGACTGCCCTTAACACTCGCGTATGTGGGAACATACCACTCGTGTGTCTCACCCTTTCAGATACTCACCCCATGGATGACCTAAAGTTTTGTGGCCTGAGAGTGAGCACATTTTTTTCAAAGTTGGATCCACTCATCTAATTATTTTCTTTCTTCTTTATGTCTGGTTTTGTATGTTTGTCTATCTTGTTTTTCTACAAATCATAAACCTTGTGCGCATCCTTTTTGTGCTTATGTTGGTTTGACATTGGATCTTAGATTTTAGGGGCTTGGCCATCTCCTTTGATCTTTATCATCCTTTGTCATCTGCACTGATACACTTGGATCCCTCTTGAATGTCCACTTTAGCGCAAGTTTGAAGCAAGTTCATCCTCTCACTAAAGTGGGAGCTAGATGTAATGATGGAAAAGAATCCCATTTTTCTTACTTCATTTGGGAATAATTGATGATAAAATGGACTTAATATCATCTTGATTTAGTTGTCAACACATTCACATTAGGTCTTGGCCCCTTGTGAACTAATGAAATTAAAATGGTACCTTTCTAATGTGTTGCGAAGTGTTGTAACACACTTTCACACTTTTATGAGGTTTTATTAATTAACTAAACCTAATAAATCTATTTTTAACCTTACTCATTCCTTATTTAAAGTGTTGTGAAGTGTTGTAACACACTTTCACAGTTTTCTAGGGTTTTCGTGAATAATTGGGTTTTCTTATGCTTTAATTGGCCCTATTTTGTATCCACAAGCCTCATTTATTGCATCTTTTCGAGGATAATCCTGACACAAATCATTACCCAATCATAATTTAGGTGTTTTAAGCTTGAATGGCCTAGATATAGTGATTTGAGACTCATTTGCAACCTTGGGCGAATGAGTCCCACCTATTTTTTTGGTCTTGAACCTAATTTCACACCTTTTTAAGAATTTTTTAAAATGGTCCCAAAAAATTATGCCTGGTGGGACTCATTCGCCACCTTGGGTGAATGAGTCTCGTGTGGCCCAAAATCAAAATTAGTTCCATTTTTTTGTTGTATTTTATCCTCCTAGATCTAATGTAATCCTATAGTCTTGTAAGTTAGGGAATTCTTGCATAATTAAGTATAAATACATGTTTTTTTCACTCATTTTCACCCCAAGCATTCAAGTATCCATGCATAATATCAGATTTATGATCAAGGAAGCATTCAAGAGTCTACAAGACCTCACAAGAGCATTCAACAGTCTTCAAGAGCTTATTATCAAGTGTTTTGCAACATTATTCAAGCATCAAGCACCTTTGTGCATCATGTTTTTTTTTTGAGCTAACAATTGTGATGTATGGTTTCATGATTCAAGTTAGCATTTCATTCAAGATCAACATCATTCAAGAAAGAGTCAAGATATACATCCATTGCATCCATCTCAAGCATATTTGCCACACTTTATTGCAAGGTTTTTGTGTGTTGCAACATTGTCATTTGTTCATTCATTAGTCCTTTATCTTATTTGATTTCAATTCAAGGTTTGATTACTAAAACAGGGTTTGACCAAGGTAAACCCCTTTCTACTAACCCAAAATTTTTTTTCCCTCTCCTTTCTATGTGATTTGTAGGTCTAGGTTGTAGATTTCCTAAGGAGCAAGATTGGAGATTTTTTTTTAAAGAGATCAAAGTTGTCATCAAACATTGGAGATACTTCAAGATCACCTACAAGTTGCAAATCAGTGTTTTAGATCTGAAAATCGCTCAAGAAAGTTAGAGAAGACATAGAAGAGAAGATTAAGACTTTTAATTCCTAAAAAAGTGGAATGGGACTGATTCACCACAAGTGGCGAATGAGTCCCACTTCAAGTATTTTTCAGAATTGTTTCTAGATTCAGATACCCTTTTGCTCAAAACCTGCTCTTGTGCAAAAATACAGAACTATGAATGATTCATCCAAAATGGTAAATGAGTCCCAGTAGGTCAAAAGGTTAGAATTTCTAGCATTTTAGGACTCCTAGTCATCTTCATGTTTTCAGGTGCACACATTTTATCTTGTTGCTTTCTATTTTTTTTCGTTGCATTTCTAGGTCTTTAAAATCAAGTTTGCATTGAACTAGGGTTTTGCATTTCATCTTGCATTTCATTGTATTTTTTGAGTCTAAACTTGCTGGTGAACCTCTCATTAATCTATAAACATACCCTAGGATACCCTATTGTTAGATCTATTCCTCTATTCTTCATTGGATTGAGATCTCTAGGCAATCCTTGAATGTGGAGCATATAATTTTTTTTTCCCTAGGTCCCAAATCCCCAAGAGGTGACAAAATTCAATCTTACACCATTCCTCAAAGATGATGTTAGATAAAATGGTACTCTCATAAGAACCTACAAGTTATAGTATGCTATGTCACTCATGAGCTACATAGATCTACTGGATAACAAGTTGCATTATGCTACATGTTCATACAATATGATGGGTTTCAAAAGGCTATAAAGATGTTATATGCTAGTTTAGTCATGAAACTTTTGGCTACATTAGAAATCAAGTTGTGTTATACTAAGTGGCCATGTAAAATGATAAAGTTCACAAATTAGTAAGCTACAATATGATGAATCCATGGACTATTTTTCCAATCATTCCTTAGCAAGTGCATAAAAGTTTAACATCATGAGGGATCATTTTGTTAGGATTCCCAAACAAGATTATAACTACAAAAACCTCATGCTACCACAGAAACACACTTGTACACAATGATCAACCTAATTCACATTAGAGTTAATTTGAATACACAATGAACTTGCTTAAATAAGCAAGGAAGATGAAATCCACCTATCACGTGGATTGAAAAGTTCCCCATGATGTGGCACAGATGAAAAGGCAAGTGTCCTATAAGTGTCAACCTTAGGATCACTTGGAATGTACAAACCCACAACCTATTTGACCAAGTCCTCAACCTTGATGCCAAGTGTTGAATGACCTTTGAGGTGAGATGGAAATGCTTCCAAGCTAAAAAATGTAGCACATGAGGTTTAAAAAATAACTTGGTAACCTCTAGAGGTATAAAAGGTTGCACATTTAATTAAACAAGATGTTGTCTAAACTCATCAACCCAAGTACACTTAAGTATAGTGAATAGATGAATCATTCACTAAAAAACCTTCCATATGTGATACTTGGGGAGATCACAAAAGTGAAAATAGATAGAAATAAAATGGGTTTCGGCTAGATTCCATGCTAGGTACCCATGTACAAAGTTACTCATAAAGTGGAGGAAAGGAGAAAAAATAGTGGGAACAAAAATCCTCTCCAAAAGAGAAATTGAATGATTTAAGACCTAAAAATGATGTCCCTCGATGACAGGAATATCAAGATGAAGAACTCTTGAAACATGTAGAAGTTGTAAACTATGTTGATGATGAACTTGTGTTTGTTTGAATCATAGAATCTCCAAGAAATGTATATCAAGATAAGAGATACAAAAAAAATCATAAGAAAACATAGGAATACTACTCAACCATGTACAAAAATTCAATCAGACTATATGAATTTAAAAATATAGATAGTAATATGATTAGGAGTACTAGAACCTTAGAAAATATGATCAACTAAAATAATCACCCATACGAGAGATCAATATATTAGGTTCATGAGGAATCCAAACAAGAAGATCCCTTCACTACCTCATTGAAAGATGCATTAGCATAACACTATCACAGTCCCCCCTTAATGCTAAGAGAATAATTAGACCAATTGAAAAAAGACTATGCAAGGAATGTAGAGATGTAAAAGAACATGAGAAATGGTGTGCTAAAAGGCACACTTGCATGAGATGAGAATCATGAGGATCAAAAACTATGATGTCAAATCAAGGCTCTACACAATACCCCATTACACTTTGTAATTCAATGTAAGTACTATAGTGTAGAAAAATGTATCCCTCTACATTTTCACACTTGTTTGGGCCCTCCCTACTAAAATTGGACTTCTTTATGCCTTAATTTTCTTCATTTTGCATCCACAAGCCTTAATTAATGCATCTTTCTAAGGATAATCCTGGAATATATCAAGTGACCAATCATAATTTAATGATTTTTGATTGTATCAACCAGATTTAGTAATTTGGGACTCATACGCCACCTTGGGCATGTGGGTCCCACAGGTTTCGAGGCCTCGATCTGAATTTCACATAAAACTAGGCCCTTTCTTGAAAAATGTGTCATAAGCTTAGCCTAATGGGACTCATATGCCCCAACTTGTATATGAGTCCCACTTAGATTAGACCTAATTTCAATTCAAATTCTTGGGCGAATTTTATCCTCTTGGATCTGATGTCATTTTGTAGTGTTGTAATTTCTTGAAATTGGGCATAAAAAAGTATAAATACAAGGTTATTTCACATATTTTCTCCTAGCAACTTAAGTGATCTTATGAACATTCAAGTGAAAGTATCCTAGTGAATTCAAGAGCATTCAAGAGTTGATTATCAATAATTTTGGAAGCATTATTCAAGTATCAAGCATCATGTCAAAGCCATCATGCATTATGTTTGTTTTTGAGCTAACATTTGTGATGTAGGGTTTTGTGATTCAAGAAAGAATTCAAGTCAAGATCCATATCATTCAAGAAAATTTCAAGATCTACATTCATTCTATCCATTACTTACAAGATTGCAACCTCTTGTTCAAGGGTTTGGTGAGTTGAAACATTGCATATTTGTTTATTCACAATCCCTCCATTTCATTTCATTTCATTTCAATGTATGATTACCAAAGTGGGGTTTGACCAAGGCAAACCCCTATCCACTAAAAAAAAAAAAAATCCCTTTTCTTTCATGTGTGATTTGTAGATTTAGGTTGAAGATTCATTCAAGAGAAAGATTTGAGAAAAAAATGTCAAGTTACAAATTTATCAAAGTTGTCAGCTTGCTTGGAAGATCACCAAAAGTCACCTACAGGTTGCAATTCAGTGATTCATACATGGAGATTTGGTAAGAAAGAAGCTACAAGAATTCATTAGAGGATATCAAAGTTTCAGAGCATCCCTGGTACTAGGAATAAATCACCACTTATGTGATATTAGTCCCAGTATACCTATTTTAGATATTTTTTGTAGATCCTGAATCAACAATTCCAAATTTTGATTTTGAACAAAAGCCCTAAACTAGGACTAAATCGCCCCTACTAGTGTATGAGTCCTAGCGTGCTTCAAAAGTTAGCATTTCTAAAATTTCAAACCCTTATTCAACCCTCTTCAATTTCCAGGTGCACCTCTATACTTTCTCAATCTTTTATTCTGCATTTTAGTTTCATAATTTAGGTCATTTACTTAAGTTTTGCATATCATTAGGTTTTTTCACTAGTTTTAGCATGTTACTAGTCTTTCCAAGCCCTAGCCTAGTGGTGAACTCCCTTTTAGTATTGAATCACACCCTAGGACACCTTCTTATAGATCTCTTTCCCTCATACTATCCATGGATTGAGATCTATAATTTATCCTTGAATGAACTAAGTGAAATTCGTCGTAAACCCTAGTTCCATCTTCTAAAAGATTAGAGCCACCTATTCCTAAGGTTTCACTTTGGTGAACCTGCCATTTAGAAAATTTCATTTCCTCATTTCAAGTGCATCATAGTCCTAGATCTATCTTATATCTACTTTGCATTAGGTTTTGCATTAGTTAATTTGCATCTAGGGTTTCAAAATCTTGCATTAGTGAAAGTGCATATAGGTTGTATTTTTACCTCTTTCGTCATTGAAATTCAATTGAAATATGTAATTGCACTTAGTATAGACATCATTCAAACTAGATAACATAGCAACCACTCAATTTTTTTTGAAATTTGTGCAAAAACCCTAATCTGGTACTCATATGCCCCTCTAGGCAATTTAGTCCCAGTATAGGGTGTTTTTCCTAATGTTTGGAGATTTTTTGGTGACTATTATTCACTATTTGAAGCCTAAAAAAACCATGAATGGGACTCATATGCCCCTCTAGGAGATTTAATAGTCCCGTTTTAGATCCTAAACTGCTTTTCTCAACATTAAATTCTCTATTTCTATGTTTCTGTTTGTTGTTGTTGGTTATCAACTGTAATTTGCAGAATTTCTATTTCATTCATTTCATTGTATTATATCAAATTTTTGATCAAAGAAGAATTAAAGAGTCTACAAGACCTCAAAAGAGTATTCAAGAGTCTTCAAGAGCTAATTATCAAGTGCTTTACAACATTATTCAAGCATCAAGCATCTTCATGCATCATGTTTGTTTTCGAGCTAACAATTGTGATGCAGGGTTCTATGATTCAAGTTAGTATTTCATTCAAGATCAACATCATTGAAGTAAGAGTAAAGATATACATCCATTGCAACCATATCAAGCATATTTTTAGCACTTTATTGCAAGGGTTTGGTGAGTTGCAACATTCTCAATTTTTCATTCATCATTCCTTTATCTTATTTGATTTCCTTTCAAGATTTGATTATCAAAATGGGGTTTGACCAAGGCAAACCCTTTCTACTAACCCCACAATAGTTTTCTCTCTCCTTTGCGTACGATTTGTAGGTCTAGGTTGTAGATTTCCTAAGGAGAAATATTGGAGAAATCTTTTCAAAGAGATTAAAATTGTCAAAGTTATCATCAAGCATTGGAGATACTTGGAGATCACCTACAAGTTGCAAATCAGGGTTTTAGATCCAGAAATCAATCAGGAAGGACAAAGTAGACATAGAAGAGCAGATTCAAACTTTGAATTCTCAAAAAAGCAGAACAAGAGTGATTTTCCACAAGGGGCAAATGAGTTCCAAGTTACAAGTTTTTTTCAAAAATATTTGTAGATTTAGATACCCTTTTGCCCAAAACCTACTCTTGTGCAAAATCCCAAAACTGGGACTAATTCACCTAGAATGGAAAATGAGTCCCACTAGGTCAAAAAGTTAGAATTTCCATCATTTCAGGACTCCTTCCATTCATCTTCAAGTTTTTAGGTGTACACATTTCATCTTACTAATTTCTAATTTATTTTACTTGTATTTCTAGGTCATTTAAATCAAGTTTGCATTGAACTCTAAGGGTTTTTCATTTCATATTGCATTTCATTGTCTTTTCCAAGTCTAAACTTGGTGGGAACCCCTCATTAATCTCTAAACATACCCTACGATACCCTATTCTTAGATCTCTTCCTATATTCTTCATTGAATTGAGATCTCTATCACATCCTTGAATGTGGAGCATAGAATTTTTGTTGCCCTAGGTCCTAAAACCCCAAGAAGCAACAAAATTATATCGTACATTTTGGTGAACGTGCATTTAGAATACCTTCTTTACTGATTTGGAGTCCATCATCATCCTAGATCTTGCTTGCATTGACTTTGCATTAGTTAATTGGCATATAGGGTTTCTAATTTTTTTGCATTAGTGAAAGTGCATATAGGTTGCCCTTTTGCATCTCAAATCATTGAAAATCATCTAAAAATTTTATTTGATCTTCTATTATCGATCAAGAAATTATCTTTTTGAGACTCCTCCAAGATCGTTTGATATCCCTCCCTCCAAGAACATGAAAGAAATTTTACTGCAAGAGTTTAGTTTGTGCATATCTTAGAGTTCATAGTCATGCTACTAATGAATGCAACGCTTTAAGTTATAAAATGCAACATCTTAAGAAGTCTGATGCTCTTCCTTGTGTTGATGCACCTAATTCCTCTAATTGATACTATTTTTTACACTAACATGTTTCTTTTCAATAATTTCAGCTCATCCTTGTCTTGTAGTAAGTGGGGGAAAGGAGTTGAGTAGAGCCTTGTACTCGTATGCCATTTGTCATTGTCTCTTTTGGATAGTTGATCACTTTTCATGTATATATAAGAGAAAGCTTAGGATGTGGATGATATGCCTTAAGTTGGCTCACATGTGACATACTTATTCTTTATGTAGTCTGATTTATAAACATATAACTTGACATAGGGCTTTCCAAATAATGTCTCATGTCTTCTTCTACTTTAAAGAAATTTCTCACAACAATGTTGTTAGCAACCACTTTAAAGTGGGGGCATACATTGAAACTCATGTTTTATTTTATGATTTCTTTATTTTTACAATGCGTCCTTTTCTTGGTGGTGTCATTGGCCTTGATTTTCTCTGAGAGCATGATTTTTCTTTGAATTTTCCTGTCTTGTAGACACTAGGAATGATGTTCCCTAAGAAGAGGCCTTGCATGAACTAAGCAAAATCCCTTTGAACATACCTTACACTATTTAATGTTTACAATTTCAGTTATATGGCCATATTGCGTAACACACTTTGCATTCCTGTGGAGCCATCTTTTTTGTTCATGAGAGTCAGGCATACGAAGCTTTGCTTGCCTCATGAAGCTCAAAGTTCATTATTTGTTCATGAGCTCCAAGCATATGAAGTTTTTCTTGTCTCATGAAGCTCAAAGATCATTATTTCATGACACCTTATCAAAGTTATTGGGAGGTATAGCTTTGGTCTAGTTGTATGAGATCCTAATGAAGGAATGACTGCCCTTAACACTCACGTATGTGGGCACATACTAGTCGTGTGTCTCACCCTTTCAGATACTGAGCCCGCGGACGACCTAAAGTTCTGTGCCCCGAGAGTGAGTGCATTTTTTTCAAAGTTGGATCCACTCATCTAATTATTTCCTTTCTTCTTTATTTCTTTGGTATTGTATGTTTGTCTATCTTGTTTTTCTACAAATCATACACCTTGTGCATGTCCTTTTTGTGCTTATGTTGGTTTGACATTGGATCTCAGATTCTAGGGGCTTGGCCATCTCCTTTGATCTTTATCATCCTTTGTTATCCACACTGATACACTTGGACCCCTCTTGAATGTCCACTTTAGTGTGAGTTTGAAGCAAGTTCATCCTCTCACTAAAGTGGGGGCTAGATGTAGTATGATCCCACAATAGTGGTTTACAATTTTTGGTGAAACTACACACTGAAATTATTATTTTTAACTAAATCTTCACTTTCAGACACCTATAGTGGCTAAACCGTGAGGAATGTGAAGATGATGAAAACTAGAGTTTCATGAAATTTTGTCTGTAGATTCTAAATATTTTTTTTTCAATTTTTTTGGAGTCATATTGTACTTCTTTTTCCATCTCACTTGAAAACTAGGTTTTTTCAGAAAACAACTTTTTTAAAAAGTGATACTCACCGTATAACACATAATTTTTTTTCCATGAAGGATAAAATTCTAATTCTTTCAAATTTATATTTGTAACTCTGATATCTAGTGCTTCCACTTGGTTAGATAGTTTTTTATTGAACATTTTTTCTTTAATCAAGTTTCAAATTCAAACCAATTACAATTCAGACATAGCACGATAGTATAACGCATAATTTTTTTTATATGTATCAAAATTCAAAAATAATTTGTTGGATCAAGGGCTTCAATATCTGGTGCACTCATATTTTTTAATTTTTTCTTTTTGACAATCTTCTATTTTTCCACGTGTAGAACATAGACTTTGATTTTCAGTGAAGAACCTACATTCACAAGAAATAAAAAATAAATATAATACTAAAATTAAATTTATTTAAAATGATACTTATTGGGAAGCTTATAATAAGGACTACATACTTACAAAAAAATAAATTTTAAATGAATTCATTTGATCCCACAAAAGGTAAATCAAAATTTGGTTTTTATTAGCATTTTGATAGGTGCAAAGGAGACTTCATTATAGGTATGGTTTAAAACTAGTGGGGTTCTATCCAAGGGGGTTTGATCTAAGGTAGTTTGATCAAACCCTCTTCAATTGGAATGCTTTAAATGAAAATTTTTAAGGCTTGAATCATTATATTTTCTAAAACTATGTGATTTAAGCAAAAAATAGAATCTCTTAGAAATTGTAAACCAGCTTTGTGGGATCACCCATTAGAATGATGGAAAAGAGTCCCCTTTTTCTTGGTTAATTTGGGAATAATTAATGATAAAATGGACTTAATGTCACCTCGATCTAGTTTTTAACACATTCACATTAGGTCTTGGGCCCTTGTGAACTAATGAAATTAAAATGGTACCTTGCTAATGTGTTGTGAAGTGTTGTAACACACTTTCACACTTTTATGACATTTTATTAATTAACTAAACCTAATAAATCTATTTTTAACCTTAATCATGCCTTATTTAAAGTGTTGTAAACTGTTGTAACACACTTTCACACTTTTCTAGGGTTTTCATGAATAATCGGATTTTTCACATGCTTTAATTGGCCCTATTTTGCATCCACAAGCCTCATTTATTGCATCTTTTTGAGGATAATCCTGACACAAATCATTACCCAATCATAATTTAGGTATTTCAAGCTTGAATGGCCCAAATTTATTGATTTGAGACTCATTTGCAACCTTGGGCGAATGAGTCCCACTTAGTTTTTTTGGTCTTGAACCTAATTTCGCACCTTTTAAAGCATTTTTAAAAATGGTCCCAAAAAATTATGCCTAGTGGGACTCATTCGCCACCTTGGGTGAACGAGTCTCATGTGGCCCAAAATCAAAATTAGTTCAATTTTTTTGTTGTATTTTATCCTACTAGATTTGATGTTATCCTATAGTCTTGTAAGTTAAGGAATTCTTGCATAATTAAGTATAAATACAAGGTTGTTTCACTCATTTTCACCCCAAGATTTCAAGTATTCATGCATTATATTAGATTTGTGATCGAGGAAGCATTAAAAAGTCTACAAGACCTCACAAGAGCATTCAACAGTCTTCAAGAGCTGATTATCAAGTGTTTTGCAACATTATTCAAGTATCAAGCATCTTCATGCATCATGTTTTTTTTTTGAGCTAACAATTGTGATGTACAGTTTCATGATTCAAGTTAGCATTTCATTCAAGATCTACATCCATTTTAGCCATCTCAAGCATATTTGTAACAATTTATTGCAAGGGTTTTGTGAGTTGCAACATTTTGATTTGTTCATTCATCAGTCCTTTATCTTATTTGATTTGATTTCAATGTTTTATTAATAAAACAGGGTTTGAAAAAGGAAAACCTCTTTCTACTAACCCCCCAAAATTTTTCCCTCTACTTTGTGTGTGATTTACAGGTGGGTATGTGTAGGATCATGATGAGCCAAAAAGTGGCAATATGATGGGTATGTGGCTGATGACTATTTTTTTACCCAAAATTGATGAAATGAAAAGGGTTTTAAAGGAGATTCTCAACTTTCCACTGATATAAATTATGCTTTACTTTGAATTTAATAACTAATTATTATTCATTTTCTATTCAAATTATGACTAAAGTCCTAATTGATAGGCTGATTGAAAAACATCTATAGCTTTCAAATGGTATTTTTTTGAATCCAAAACATGCGTCACATTCTATGCTTTGCATACTACATGATTAAAAAAAGAAAAAATGAATTTCATGAAGTTTTGACCAAGTTAAGGTGGTCAAACATACGAGTTTTATATTTTTAAAAAATTTGTAATAAAAAATTCATAATTAATTATTTACTTATAATTTTTATTTTATAAAAAATGCATCACATCAAGGCATGAGTCCTCTACTTATATCTAAAATCTTATTAAAAAATATTATCATTTTATTTTGGTTAGGGTGGTCAGACAGTCACCTACTTCTTATTTTTTCCCTGAAATTTAAGTACCATTGCATTGAAATTTCAAATTTTCACCAAATAGATTTTTTTTTTAAACAAACCTAGTAGTTTAGAAACTACAGTCAATTTGCTACATATTCTATTCTTACATATTTTTGAAATAATATAGATACCTTATTCAAATTTTTACGTCAAGTTTCCTAACTCTAATTTTTCTAATTTTTTTGCCACTTAAGGGCCTACTTTTTCCATGATGATCCTACACATACCCAGGTCTAGGTTGCAAATTTCCTAAGGAGCAAGATTGGAGATTTTTTTTAAAGAGATCAAAGTTGTCAAAGTTGTCATTGAACATTAGAGATACCTAGAGATCACCTACAAGTTGCAAATCAGTGTTTTATATCCGAATATCAATCAGGAAGGTCAGAGAAGACATAGAAGAGCATATTCAGACTTTGAATTCTTGAAAAAGTAGAATGGGATTAATTCACTAGAAGTGGTGAATGAATCCCACTATAGGTGTTTTTCAGAATTGTTTGTAGATTTAGATACCCTTTTGCTCGAAACTTGCTCTTGTGCAATAATAAAGAAATAGGATTGATTCATACATAATGGTAAATGAGTCCCAGTAGGTCAAAAGGTTAGAATTTCTAGCATTTCAGGACTCCTTCCAGTCATCTTCAGGTTTTCAGGTGTACACATTTAATCTTGTTACTTTCTATTTTGTTTTAGTTGCATTTCTAGGCCTTTTAAATTAAATTTGCATTGAACTAGGATTTTTCATTTCATTGTCTTTTTCAAGTCTAAACTTGGTGGTGAACCCCTCATTAATCTATCAACATACCTAGGATACCCTGTTTTCAGAACTCTCCCTCTATTCTTCATTGGATTGAGATCTCTAGAGAATCCTTGAATGTGGAGCATATAAAGTTTGTTTCCCTAGGTTCTAAAACCCCAAGAGGTGACAAAATTCTATCTTACACCATTCCTCAAAGATGATATTAGATAAAGTGGTGCTCTCATAAGAACTTGTAAGTTATATCATGCTATGTCACTCATGAGCTACATAGATCTACTAGATAACAAGGTGCATTATGCTAGGTGTCCATACAATATGATGGGTTTCACAAGGCTATAAATATTTTATATGCTAGTTTAGTCATGAAACTTTTGGCTACATTAGAAATTAAGTTGTGTTATGCTAAGTGGCCATGTAAAATGCTAAAGTTCACAAATTAGTAAGCTACAATATGTTGAATCCATGGACTAAGTGTCCATGTAACATCATGAGGAATCATTTTTTTAGGATTCCCAAACAAGATTATAACTGCAAAAACCTCATGCTACCACAAAAACACACTTTTACACAATGATCAACCTAATTCACATTAGAGTTAATTTGAATGCACAATGAACTTTCTTAAATAAGAAAGGACAAGGAAATCCACCTATCATGTGGATTGAAAAGTTCCCCATGATGTGGCATAGATGAAAAGGAAAGTGTCCTAGAACTGTCAACCTTAGGATCACTTGGAATGTACAAACCCACAACCTATTTGACCAAGTCCTCAACCTTGATGCCAAGTGTAGAATGAACTTTGAGGTGAGATGCAAATGCTTCTGAGATCAAAAAGGTAGCACATGAGGTTTACCAAATAACTTGGTAACCTCTAGAGGTCTAAAAGGTTGCACATTTAATTAAACAAGATGTTGTCTAACCTCATCAACCTAAGTACACTTAAGTATAGTGAATAGATGAATTATTCACTAAAAAACCTTCCTTATGTGATACTTGGGGAGATCACAAAAGTGAAAATAGATAGAAATAAAATGGGTTTCGGCTAGATTCCATGCTAGGTACCCATGTACAAAGTTACTCATAAAGTGGAGGAAAGGAGAAAAAATAGTGGGAACAAAACTCCTCTCCAAAAGAGAAATTGAATGATTTAAGACCTAAAAATGATGTCCCTTGATGATAGGAATATCAAGATGAAGAACTCTTGAAACATGTAGAAGTTGTAAACTATGTCGATGATGAGCTTGTTTTTGTTGGAATCATTGAATCTCCAAGAAATATAGATCAAGATAAGATATACAAAAAATTTCATGAGTGAACATAGGAACACTACTCAGCCATGTACAAAAATTCAATCAAACTCTATGAATTTAAAAATATAGATAGTAATATGATTAGGAGTACTAGAATCTTAGAAAATATGATCCACCAAAATAATCCCCCATACGAGAGATCAAGATATTATGTTCATGAGGCCTCTAAACAAGAAGATCCCTTCACTACCATATTGAAAGACACATTACCATAACACTATCGCAGTCCCCGCTTAATGCTAAGAGAATAAGTAGACCAATTGAAATAAATAGTATGAAATGAATGTAGAGATGTAAAAGAAAATGAGAAATGGTGTGCTCCAAGGCACAGTTGCATGAGGTGAGAATCATGAGGATGAACAACTATGATATCAAATCAAGGCTCTGCAAAACCCCCATTACACTTTATAATTCAATGTAAGTACTATAGTGTAGAAAAATGTATCCCTCTACATTTTCATACTTGTTTGGGCCCTCCCTACTAAAATTGTGCTTCTTTATTCCTTAATTGGCCTCATTTTGCATCCAAAAGCCTTAATTAATGCATCTTTCTAAGGATAATCCTAGCATGTATCAAGCGACCAATTAGAATTTAATGATTTTTGATTGTATCAACTAGATTTAGTAATCTGGGACTCATACGCCACGTTGGGTGTATGGGTCCCACATAGGTTTCGAGGCCTAGATTTGAATTTCACGTAAAACTAGGTCCTTTCTTCAAAAATGTGTCCTAAGCTTAGCCTAATGGGACTCATATGCCCCAACTAGAATATGAGTTCCACTTAGTTTAGACCTAATTTCAATTCAAATTTTTGGATGGATTTTATCCTCCTAGATTTGATATCGGTTTGTAGCGTTGTCATTTTTGGAAATTTGGCATAAAAAAGTATAAATACAAGGTTATTTCACATATTTTCTCCTAGAAATTTAAGTGATATTATAAAAATTCAAGTGAAAGTATCCTATAGAATTCAAGATCATTCAAGAGTTGATTATCAAGAATTTTGGAAGCATTATTCAAGTATCAAGCATCATGTCAAAGCCATCATGCATTATGTTTGTTTTTGAGCTAACATTTGTGATGTAGGGTTTTGTGATTCAAGTGAGAATTCAAATCAAGATCCATATCATTCAAGAATGTTTCAAGATCTACATTCATGCTAGCCATTACTTACAAGATTGCAACCTCTTGTTCAAGGGTTTGGTGAGTTGAAACATTGCCTATTTGTTTATTCATGATCCCTCCATTTCATCTCATTTCATTTCATTTCATTTCATTTCATTTCAAGGTTTGATTACCAAAGTGGGGTTTGACGAAGGAAAACCCCTATCCACTAAAAAAACAACTTTTTCCCCTCTCTTTGATGTGTGATTTGTAGATCTAGGTTGAAGATTCATTGAGGAGAAAGATTGGACAAAAGTTGTCAAGTTACAAATTTGTCAAAGTTGTCATCTTGCTTGCAAGATTATAGAAAGTCACCTACATTTTTCAATTCAGTGATTCAGACATGGAGATTTGGAAAGAAAGAAGCAACATGAATTCATCAAAGGATATGAAAGTTTTGGAGCAACCCTGGTACTAGGATTTAATCGCCACTTGTGGCATATTAGTCCTAGTATAGCTATTTTAGATATTTTTTGTAGATCCTGAATTAATAATTCCAAATTTTTATTTTGAACAGAAGCCCTAAACTAGGACTAAATTGCCCCTAATAGTGTATGAGTCCTAGTATGCTTCAAAAGTCAACATCTCTAATATTTAAAACCCTTATTCAACCATCTTCAATTTCCTGGTGCACCTCTATAATTTCTCAATCTTTTATTCTGCATTTCAATTTCATAATTTAGGTCATTTACTTAAGTTTTGCATATCATTAGTTTTTTTCATTAGTTTTAGCATGTTACTAGTCTTTCCAATCCCTAGCCTAGTGGTGAACCCCATTTTATTCTTTAATCACATCATATGACACCTTATTATAGATCTCTTTCCCTCATTCTATCCATGGATTGAGATCTCTAATATATCCTTGAATGAACTAAGTGAAATAGGTCCTAAACCCTAGTTATATCTTTTAAAATATTAGAACCACCTATTCCTAAGGTTTCTTTTTTGTGAACCTACCCTTTAGAAAATTTCATTTTTTGATTTCAAGTGCATCATAGTCCTAGATCTAGGTTACATTAAATTTTCATTAGGTTTTGCATTAGTTAATTTGCATCTAGGGTTTCAAAATCTTGCATTAGTGAAAGTGCATATATGTTGTATTTTTTCCTCTTTCGTCACTGAAATTCAAGTGAAATATGTAATTTCACATAGTATAGACATCATTCAAACTAGATAACATAACAACCACTCAACTTTTTTTGAAATTTGTGCAAAAACCCTAATCTGGGACTCATACGCCCCTCTGGGCGATTTAGTCCCAATATAGGTTGTTTTTCCTAATTTTTGGGTATTTTGTGGTGATTGTTATTCACTATTTGAAGCCTCTAAAACCATGAATGGAACTCATATGCCCCTCTAGAATATTTAATAGTCCCCTTTTAGATCTTAAATTGCTTTTCTCAATATTAAATTCTCTATTTCTATGTTTTTGCTTGTTGTTGCTAGTTATCAATTTTAGTTTGTAGAATTTCTATTTCATTCATTTCATTGGATATAGATTTATTTGATTCATTTCGTGCATTTATTAATTTTAAAATTGCATTTACACATTTCATTTTAGGTTATTAAATTTTATTTCATCATGTATATGTGCTTTGGTAAGTTGTGGGTGTCTTTGAAATCATTAGTGGATATTTCAAGCTATGCTTTTGGAAATACCCCTAATGAAATTGAACTCACTCATGCTCACTCAACTCCTAATGCATGTCCTCCTCATGATGTTGAGATTATTGGAGAAGATGATGATAGCATGAGTAACTTCCTAAATGATTGCTCTAGTTGGAGTAAGATACTAATCTTGTTTTGTTGTTCATTTTTATAAATTATTTCATTTTTAAGAAACAAAAAAATACAACATGCATTTCACATTCATGGTTTAAAATGAATTGCATTTACATTCATTTGGTTTAAAAAGAACACAATATACATCTTCCCTCATCAAGCTTAAAATATACATGCATCTTTCATAGCATTAGGCTAAAAAGAACCTTGACAAACAACAATTACAACTTGCATTTCACATTCATGGCTTAAAATGAACTGCATGTACACTCATTGGGTTTAAAAATAATACAATTTGCATCTTCACTCATCAAGGTTAAAATGTACTTACATTCTCATGGAATTGGGCTAAAAAGAACCTTGTTTGTTTCATAATAAGCTTGGTTAAAATTTACAAGTGTTTGACATGTCTTGTGGTATGGTAGTGATTTCTTACTGCATATTCACTTCTCTTGCACCTCATGACAATTTATAGAATCAAAATCATTTAGGGATTATTGCTTTTCCACACACAAATTTTGAATTTTGGAATTAAAATAAACAATCTTGTGAGTGTGAATTGAAAGCTTTGTGTATGCACTCTCCTTGCACCTTAGTGCGACATTGGATGATCAAAAACAAAGTAGAGGGCCTGCCTTGGTGGGAAAAAGTACTCACCCCAAGGGAACGACCTAAGCGGTAATGGGCTAAAGCCAAGTCCTTCCAAACTACTATAAAAATTTGTGATTGCAAGGAAAGTGGTACATATTATCCCTCCCCTAGTATCTTTATGATGCAAAAAGCGCTTTTACTAAGGCTTGGGAGGCCTCTTGAGGGAGTTTATCATAGTATTCCCTAAATCAGAAGCCCTTACTAGACACCTCTTATTTTTAGAAGCCTATCCTTTTGGTTGTTGCTTGGTATAGTGCAACATACAATATCATGCCCGAAGATACTCACTACTGACTCCCTTGAGTAGTGATAGAAAATTCCTCTTTAGGGAATTCTAAGTTGGTGCACCCAAGAAGTGAGTGTTGTGGAGGGGAGCTAGTGCTACCAAACTTTTAAGTTATCTACTCTCGAAAGAGAGAAGTGTTTCACACTGATCTCAGGGTATTTCGGTGGGCTATACCAAGTATACACACCTTTCCAACTAGGATTTGTGCTTTTTTTCAAAGTTCTTGTATCAAACAATCCAAGACAAGATAAAGTGTTTGTGAAAGTGTTTACTAAATTAATGGACAAATAAACACCTTTGGAATCTAGAGAATCACAATCTGACTAAAACAAATTTTCAAACATTGTCAAAATTGCAGAAAACCAGACTTTATTCACCGTGAACTACAACTGCTACTATAAAATGCAACCGACTATTAAACAATGCATCTACCAAACCTTAAATGAAATTTCTAATAAATGACACATTTGTTAAAACCTGAAACACAAATCCCCTCTGAAATGCACCTGTGATCTTAAAAGCCACAACTGCATGTCACTCAAAAAAAAAAATTCACTATCATAATATGAGGTCAAACATTAAAAATCTATTTCTAACTACCTTTTTATAGTGATCCCTGAACAAAAACCAAAAGGATTTTCTCAAACTGTTCACCATAGCACTCTTTAGTTTATCATTTAGTTTTTACAATAGGCATACCATTGCAAAATTTAGCTGCATTTTAGCATTTCTAATCACTTTCAACTTAGTCAAACTCTTAGGTCATTATCTTTGTATATTTCAGAATAGAACAACTTTCCATTCTTTGTACAAACCTTTGCTTGAAGGAAAAATTGTCATTGGACCAAGTCACTTGTCACTCTTGTAGTCTTTGTCACTTTGTGTGAATATTTTCCAGCTCATAAGTCTAGTTTGGGAACTCACTTTGTCTCTTGGTCATTTCACTTGGTCTCACAAAAGGTCCTTTGACAATTCAAATTGAAGCATTGGCTAAACTTTGGATGGTTAATAACCTCTTCTCAAAATCTCCCAACTTTCCGATTACCTTTAGAGTTTTCTTACACCTTGCATTTATAACACTTCCTTTAACATTTCCATAGCATATCAAAACTCCCTTTTTTAAGACACCATCATTTATCACCTTACATTAGACATTTCCTTTAGACACCATTTTTCACCTTGCATTGGACTTTCCTCATATACATCATTATCATCTTACATTAATCATTCCTCTTAGACATTATTACCACTTTGCATCCCTCATAAACATCATTGTCACTTCACATTGGACATCCAACATCCTCTTTGGATAACATTGCATTAGGACACTCTTTATTTCTTATTCCAAAAGGCCAAAAACATAGTTGCATTAGCATTGATTCTTTATATACAAAAAATACAAAAAAATAGACTTAGTGTCATATCATTTCCATCCATATACTTAGTTCCATATCATTTTCATTTCCTCTTTTGTTGGAGAAAATATTAAATGGTTCAGACTACATTACAAAAAAAGAGAAGAGACATGGACATTTTTGGAAAAAAATATGATCCTTATAACCATACTAATGACATGAACCTAAGTGCTACTTCACACACAACTCACAACAATACCAACATGGGATCTACCTCCAACAACCCTTTCAATGACACAAACATTAGACATCCATCACACAATAATCCTTTTTAGGAATTCATTCAAAGAGATGAAAATGGAAATGTGTTTATAGAAGACCTAGAGGCTGCTACCCAAAATCCAGAAGTAGCGTCTTTTGTAGATGAATTACTCATGCTAGACCCACAATGATATTTAGCCAAATTCTTACATGGAGATAAATTACCACATGGATTTGATGTCAATACCTTGATAGTAGCATCACCTAGTAATCACACACAAACTATTCAAGCTCCCTCAACACCACAACATAGCACCTCCACTACTTCTACTAGCACAACAACTCAAAGTGCAACAAACATGATCAATGCAACATTTTCTTTTGGGGCACCTAATACATCACAAACTATGTCACAATGAATGCCACAAGTGTCTCAAAGTGTATCACAAACTATTGGATCAACATTTTCCACAGTGGGATCATCATCCAATGCCATGGGGACATCTTCATGTAATCCTTTTACAAGAATTAAAACAAGAGTTTCTATTCAAGGACCTCAACCTAACATCAATACCACATCAAAAGGTCATCAAATTAACACAAACACTAGTATCCCTCAAAGAAAAAACATGAACTTCTTACATGGTCATATCAATCAACTTGGGCAAGGAAATCAAATGTCCCAACACATGAACATGTCACAAGCAGGTCACACCTCATTGGGTCATCAAAACACACATGGAAAATGCATTCCTCAAATGCAATTCAATACTGCTGGATCACATATCCCAACATACACCTCCAATATTTATACACAAGCTCAACATCAACATGTTCCAACTCAAAATATGTCATCAAAACAAATGGGAATGCAATGGATACCTATCACCAACATGTGTGATGCCACCAAAAATCCAATAGTGGATGTGTTAACTACTCAACTAGTTGCCTTACAAAAGCAAACATAAGACATCCAGCTATCAAAAACGAAACATCATACATCCTTTGAATTGCATCCATATCCATTTGACACAAGCTTATACATGCCACCATTTCCTCTAGGATATGTGGCCCCAAATTTCCCTAAGTACAAAGGAAAGACAAACCCTATTGAGCACATAAGAGAATTCACAACTACTTGTATAGACGTGGCATATGAACAAACTTATTTGATGATAATTTTTCCTAGGAGTCTCAAAGGTCCCGCACTTGATTGGTTCACACTTTTTCGTAAAGGGATAAGATCATGGGATGAACTTGTCAACAAATTTTTAGAGAAATATGCCTATAACATTGAAACTGACGTCACAATCACCATACTATGTAATATGACACAAGAAGAATCTGGTGAAACATTCATTCCTTTTTTTCAAAGATAGTGAGGCTTGGCAAGCCAATGTGCAGTTGAAATCCCTAAAAAAGAGAAGGTACACATGTTTGTTCAAAATCTCATTGGACCTTTGAAATATGGCTTGCAAGTCCATTGTTGTACCACCTTCATAGACCTTGTCAAAAAGGGTATTCAACTTGAAAAGGCCCCCATTGAGAAAGGAAAACTTAAGTACCCTAGTAAAAACAAAATCATGAACATGACCAATGATAGGAACAAGTATTGGGCAAAAAACAAACATGTTACCAATAAAATCAATTCTGTAATCACACTTAGGGGATCTCAACCATAAAATTCCCTTCCATCTATCTTGACACCTACCACAAATTTCATTCAAAGCAACCAAACCAAAGTTCAACAAAGACAAACTAGAAAACTCCCAAAACGATGCACATACACACCCTTGGGAGAACCTATTGAAGCAATCCTTAGAAGCTCATCCAAAATAATTTCATAACATTGTAACCTAAAGCATATGCTCCTATACAATTTAAACCATCATGATGGGATGAAAACACCTTCTATGATTACCATAGAGCAAAAGAAAATAAGACATAATCATACAGATAATTGAGGAATATCATACACGATCTAATTGAGAGCGATGACATCAAACTTAATGATCAACAATACTCTTCCAATAAAGACCATACCATTCATAAGAATCCACTACAGGATCATGGTTTAGGAAATCCCTCCTCATTAGGTCAAAAGAATAATAAGGTCAGACTAACTATACTCACATTGCCTTTGATTACTTAGGTGGGCCGATAATTAATCACCTTCGAGCTATTGATGAATATGTTGAAATACCATCACTATAAAAAAGAATCTTGAATTTAATGTCACCACTCATCAAGCCAAAATCACGATACCTAGCCCTCCTACTAAGCCACCGCAGCCTAAATGAAAATTTAATCTTTTCGATCAATTGGGTAAAACCCCTACATAGATTTCCTTACTCAAAATTTTGTGTATTTCTCCCACACATAAATCTATCCTCAACAAGGCTTTAAAAGAGACTTTAGTCTCCACTGACATTAATGTCAAAATATTTGAATCTATGGTCGGATATTTGGTTAATTTCCACCAGGTCACTTTCTCAGACCAATATTACTCAATGCCTAAGCCATACTGGTCGTGTCCATAAAAGGATATACAAGTCACGAAAAATCCTAACCTAGAAATTGGACATTCCAACAGGTGACTAGCATCTTCTTATGGTTGTTCATTTACATTGTCAAACAAGGGAACGTATACTTGAAATGGAGTGGCACTATATGTGCAATAAGAACCAGTTTTAGTCATGATTTACCGGAAATCATGACAACTATGTCTAAGAAACAAACTATGAACTAGCCTTATGCTGCAGGAAAAAACAAAAGGATGGATTCCTGATGCTACACAAACAATATAAGATTGAGTTTGCACTGAAACTTTCAAGAATGAAATCTAACTTATAATCAACAGGAAATAAATAACTAACTAACTATAGATACTTACTAAGTGGGCCCCCTTAGCAAGCATCAACTAGTTATGCAAAAATTGAACTCAAAACGTCATCAGCTTTTATTCATAAACTTAGAATGATATACATTGTTCTGCTTATATGAAAACTAACACAAAACACTATCTCTTATTATAATACTAACTTTTACATACCCTGTTGCTCACTCGCGCAGGAGGAGAACTTATTTATATTAGAAAAGAAACTAACTACCTAACTTAACAGAGAAAGACGTGGACATAAATGTATCCTGAAACTGAGGAACAAACTTCTCATAAATGAAAGCATATCCATTCAACACGATTCAGAGAGAATTTATCTTTCCAATCTTCCTAGATTAATGATCATTTAGATTTCCTCCCAACGACCCAGCTAGAGAGTCTTTGCTGGAACAACTTCCTCAATGTCGTGCTGGTAATGGGCTTTACTACAAGACCGAGATCTGCTGTGCTTTGACTCATTCATGCTCCCTTCAACAACCTACAATGCAAATGGAAACATAAGCGAAAGAAAGCACACATGGAAAATAACATGATACACATTAATCACATATTAAATCCATTTCAATATCCAAAAACCACATGCATTATATCAGTCATTCAGGAGGTTAAACAGGGTAATTAATACATACACATAGAGATGTTAAGCTGCAGGAATATAGGAATGTATTGCTACAGGATACTACCCGATTTTAGATAAAAAGTCTTTAATCAAAGACTTAAAACAACCATTAACAATAAGAGTAAGGGTATTAAAAATACATCATAATACTCAAATTATGAGCATATTTCAAGCTCATCATTTGCTCCCTACTTATCGTAATGATGGTCCTCCAGCATTAAGCTTCCTGGTTGTTTCTCTGAAATAAATAGGAGTAGCATGGACCTACAATGAAGTTTCAAATTTATAGTAGAAACCTCTGTAATTTTTCCATCTCTCATAGCTGCAGGTTTCTGTATCCTCATTAACATATGTAGCCTGATAAGGATAAAGTGGCCACATCAAAACCAGAGGTTGAAATGTTATTGCTAACCATAACTAAAACCTCTTCTGAAGACCAAGTTGCATGTACTTCTCTGTCCTTCTAAGGGCTGCTTTAAATTTTAGAGGGCTATGAGGCTCATATTTCCTTAGACCAACATTCAGTTTCTCCAATCTTGTCTCAATTATGGAAGATATGGTTGGTATTTGAATTCTTCATACACTTGCTTCCTGATATCGAATATTTTTATTCTTTCTGTTTGATTATTGAACCCATACGCAATAGTAAGCCAAGTTTTCAGCATTGTTTAGGGATCCGAGCTTTCAGGTCATAGTGGAATAGGTTCATTCCTCTCAGCTTCTTCATAAGCCTCTAATTGTCTGCCATAATTAGTTTCATTGGCCGCCCAAGAAATGAGTGACCTCAAATGAATATCACCAATGTAAAGAAGTAGATTCCACTATGTTTCAGAGGGAATTATCAAACCATGAAAATAAAATTCACATAAAGAATTTTTTCAGCCAACTAGGGGCTACTTGATATGCATCATAAAATTCTTTGGCTATATGAATAACAAGATCTAAATTCCTTGAAATTATCATTAATTGAAACCAAATAAATTTCTCTTTTAGGCACATAGCATATACCCTAGGCGGTGGTCTACATTCCACAATTTTACTAGTTATTTTCATCATTTCATCCATTTTCTCTTTCATTTCCTGGATTTCCTATTTTTGTCTTTCAATTTCTCTTTTCAATTTCTTCTTCTCTTCTTCCCAAAGAATTTGTTGAATTTTAGTCTTGGCTAAATGGTGGAAACTCAAGGTTTGAAATGTGACAGGCCTCCATGTGGTCCTAAGATATTCCAAAAATTCAATCAACAATGTCTTCTTATAAACAACCATTGCTTGACAAGTTGTAGGGGGTAATGGGGTTTCATTGGGCACTCCCAATTTTTCAGGCTATTCTTCCTCTTGTTGTAGCATGAATTCCCGTTGTTGTGCAGGAGGAGATTGTTCTTCCTCTGAAACTTTCCTAGCTTCCTTAGCCAAGTCATCAAGACTTTGCATTCCCCTTTCATTACCACTAACATGTTGTGCTTCCTCAACTTCCATTGGCTCATTTTGCATTTCCCCAAGAACAATAGATGGGCTTTGTGGATCATTCTTAGATACATTCTAAGAATCATCATGACTGAATTCTTGAGAGTCCTCAGAAATTATTATAATTTTAGGTTGGATGGAGATTGAGGTAACTTTTCGTTGTTTCCTTGATGAAACCCTTTTTGGAAATGTTTCAAGACTAACAGCTGCAGGAGACACCTTCGTGGCTTTCCTCTTTCTAACCTGCCTAGAAGATTCATACTCAACAGGGGAAGATGATGGTGAAACTATAGTGGCAACAAATGTTGCTGCAGGAGGAACTACTATAGGAGAAGATGCTGCAGGAATAGAACATTTTTTTTTTTGAACATGAGGGTCAGACTCTAGGGTTTATTCTACCCTAGATGACTCTCCTACCTTTATTTTCACTTTTTCTCTTCTACTAGCAGACCTGGTTTATACTCGAGTAGAGGGCTTTGGTGTGGACGTTGCAAGAGTAGGTGCTGCAGGGAGTGCTCTAGGAGGCTCTGGAAGTTGCAGACCCTTTTGGGAAACAAATTCTTGCCAAGAAAGGGTTGATACATCCCTCAAGGAACGCTTAATCAAGAGTTTAATGAGGGCATGATGGGCAATAGAGTTGTCCCTACCCCTCTGGGTTTCATGGGCACATTGTTTCAAAAGGTTTAACAAAAAAATTGGAACATTGACAGCTAAACCGTTCCTCATATGACTCAATAATTTAAAATGGTAGGAATGTAAATAGGAAAAATGTCCCTCACAAGTCAAGTAATTGATTATGAGGATAGCATATTCTGAGTATGGAAGAGAAAGTGACACTCATTTGCATCCTTGTTTAGAAACCTCCAAGGGTCCATCTGTTGGTATTGTGAATTCTGCCCTGGTAGAGACAACATCTGAAGAAAAAAATTCTCCTACTGTCAGAAGCCCAGTTACTTCTGCAATCTACTCTTCCATAATGGCTACTGTCAAACCACACACTGTAGCTTCTCCCTCTGAAAGAGTTCTCAAAAAATCACCTGCAACTTCCTCATTAAAGGAATCTAACCTAAGAAAATAATTCAGCCAACCACAATTGCTGAATGCTTGAACTTCTTGAGGATTTTGTGTCAAGAGCTCATGAGCTATAGGCTCATGTCTTACTAACTAGCCACCCATATTCATAAACTATCCCTGCTGAGATTCCTAAAACTCAACTTCTTCTGAAAATTCAAAAAAAAAAAATTCTGCTCTGCTTCTTTTTGCTTCTTTCTGTCCTGCCGTCACTTTTCTTTACTTTTCCAAGAATGACTCAAAAGATAATTGCATGAAATGATTGTTAGGAACTACTCAAATCAAGCAGATAATTTTTGTTTAGGATAAAAACATGCAGTCATATTTGGAAAGTACAAGAAAATAAAAATATCCTATTAGTTGTGACAGTGACATAAGAAAAGGTTTGAAATGGATTATCCCCACCCCCTACTAAAAATTTGGCACGTGTCCACATATATGCGAAAGGACAGGAAAATAATATGCAATAATGATTGATATGTACATAGAAGTTAATGAATACATGAAATAAATAAATGATGTGATAATAAAAGATATCGTGTACCTTGTAATAAATGCTAGTACATGCTGGGAAAGATCACAGCTCAACATGAAATGATGGTTGGAAGTGAAACCGTAAATGAGGGCGGTATGGTAGGATGGATGACGTGGAAGAAAAGGGAATGAATGGTGGTGATGGATGAAAAACGGAGAATGCAACTTCCTTAAAAAAAAACCTTTATTATGAGCATGCAACGTGGAATTTTAAAGAGATCTTGTAGGAGAAAGGCCAAAGCCTTTTGCTGTAGGAAGACCAGTGGCCGCATCCGAAACAAACTGCTTCATAAACTCTTCTTTGGATGCTAGCTTATGATACAACCTAAGACATGATCTATTGTAGCTAACTGAACTAAACCATTATCAAACACATTTTCTATTTCATAAGGACCAAGCCATCATGTTGTGAGTTTACCTTGATTTTCCTTATACCTGGAGTCATAGAGCAGCGCCCAATCACCGACAGAGAATTGCTTAGTTTGAATATGATTGTCATGCCATTTTTTTCTTTATTGTTGGATAGTTTTAGTATGCTGCAGGGTATCTTTCCTTATCTCATCCAATGCATTCAGCTACAGGAGGCGTTCCTTTTGGGCTTTTCAAATATCAATGTTAAGCTGGAGAACAGTCCTCAAGGTCTTATGCTGAAACTCTATTGACAACATGGCAGTTTTTCCATAGAGTAACTCAAAAGGAGTGAACCCTATTGTTGTTTTCCATGTTGTTCTATAGGCCCAAACTGCTTTAGGAAGGTGACTGCTCCAGTCCATCTTGTGTAATTTTACTGTCTTAGTAAGGATTGCCTCAATTTATCTGTTGGTAACCTCTGCCCGACCATTGGCTTGAGGGTGATAGAGGCTAGACTTTCTATGCCTGATCTTGTAATCATTCATTAATGCAGTGATTAAGTTTGATGTAAAATGAGCTCCTTGATCAGTAACAAGTTCCCTTGGGACTCCAAACTGAGTAAAAATTTGCTCATACAGGAACTCAACAACTTTATTGTCACGGGCATGTGTCATTGCTTTCACTTCCACCCACTTGGTTACATAATCAGTACAAACCAAAGTGTATGATTTCCCATTAGATGGAGGATCAATAGGCCCAACAAAATCCATGCCCCACTTGTCAAAGGGACTGACTACCACTTGAGGATACAAGTGCATTTCATCAGACCTTGTTGGTCTCCCCATGCGTTGACATCTGTCATGTTTTCTGGTGTAGGTTGCAGCATCTTTGTGTAGTGTGGGCCAATAGTATCATGTAGTAAGCACTTTCATAGATGTTCTCTTGGCTGCAAAGTGCCCACCACATGGCTCATCATGAAAAGCATGCAAAATGTCATAGGTCTCATCTTTCCTAACACATCTTTTCATGACTTGGTCAGGTCCTGTATAAAATAAACAATCTGCAATCCATGAAAAGTTAAACCTTTTCTCTACCAACAATTTTCTTTCCTTTGGTGAGAAGTGAGCTGGGATCTTGTTGGCTGCTAAATAATTTGCAATATCTACATACCATGGAGTTTGAGCAGCACTAGAAAATAGATGTTCATTGGGGAAGCTATCATCAATTACCTCAGGGGTGGCAGGTGTAGTTGTTTGAAGTCTTGACAAGAAATCAGCTACCACATTAGCTCAACCTAGCTTATCAATAACTGTGATATCAAATTACTGCAACAATATGAGACATCTTGCTAATCTGCCAGATATGGCAAGCTTATTCATGAGGTACCTTATTGCTGCATGATCTGTATGGAAAAATATTTGGTAACCAGTGACATAATGTCGAAACTTGTTCAGGGCATACACAACTACTAGCAATTCTTTCTCTATGATAGTATAGTTTAATTTAGGGCCTTGAAGGTTTTTGCTAATGAAATATATGTCATGCTCTATGGAATTCTCTTTTTGTCCTAAAACTGCCCCTATGGCATAATCAGAAGCATCTGTGTGTCTATGAAAGGGCAGACTCCACTTCGGTCCTTGAAGAATAGGTGCTGAGTAAGTAAGTTCTTAAGCTACAGGAAAGATTTGTCACAGGCCTCAGTCTAGTTAAATTTAGAATCCTTAGTTAATAAAGTATATAATGGACTGGCTATTTTGCTGAAGTCTTTGAAAAATCTTCTATAATATCCAGCATGTCCTAGGAAGCTTCTAACATCCTTTTGTTTTATAGGTGTTGGAAAAGTTAGAATAGCTTCTATTTTTGCATGATCAACTTGAATTCCTGCTTGAGAGATATGATGGCCTAAAACAGTTCCCTCTTACATCATCATAAAGCATTTCTCACTATTCAAAGACAAATTTTTCTCCTGACATCTTTTCAACACTTTTTCCAAATTGGCTAATGCTTCTTCATAAGTAACTCCATAAGTAGTGAATTCATCCATGTAGATCTCCATAGAATCATGAGAAATGTCAGCAAAAATACTGATCACTACCCTTTGGAATTTTGCAGGTGCATTACATAGTCCAAAAGGTAAGAAAGAGTAGGAAAAAGTGCCCCATGGATTGGTAATAGTTGTTTTGTCTTGATCCTCAAGGGAAATTCTAATTTGATTATATCCACTATATCCATCCAAAAAGGAGAAATACTTTTTACCAGATAAGGAGTCTAGTACTTGGTCAAAAAATGGCAGTGGAAAGTGATCATTTTTAGTTGTTGTGTTCAGCTCCCTATAGTCTACACAAACTCTCCATTTTCCACCTTTTTTAGGGACAATCACCAATGGAGATACCCATTGACTTTCTGAAATGGGGTAGATAAAACCAACATCAAACAATTTTTGGAGCTCTGTTTTAACTATTTCCCTAAGTGTTGGGTTTATCTTTCTTTGAGGTTGTCTAACAGGTAAACAGTTTTCCTTAATGTAGATCCTATGAGTACAAAGTTGAGGATATATTCCCTTCATATCCCCATAGTCCCATGCAAAAGCTTTGTGTTGATCTTGTAGCATTGTGACTAGGGCATCTTGTTGAGATTGAGACAACTTATTATTGAT